>DWIJ01000321.1:0-12102 GCA_018248315.1 Chioides albofasciatus
TTGTAAAATCGTAAAAGTATTTTAAAACATTTTCAATATGTACTTAGAGTACAGGTTGTAGGTATGCTTATTTAAAGTAATATCATACTTCCGAGGTCCCTGAGATCAGGGGCCCTAGGCGCGGGCCCTGTATGCCCTTAAGTCAAAGACAGAATAGAGAACAGTGTAATATGGAATTGCACAGAAAATACCCGTGAAACTATAAAAAATATTGACAATTACAACAAAAAATAAAAACACTATTCTATTATATTGTGTCATTGGCAAAAATTTTATACATTTATATGACCCTTATATGGTGAGCTTACCACCTACATTGTCAGAACAACTGTGGAACATCATAATGGACATGTTTGTTATCTTTTTCATAGATACCGCCTCCACTCTTATATTACTCATGCGTTTTAAAACAAACTACGCTTATGATAGACCAACTGTAGTAGGTATATACCTTGTGGTTTGTTTAGAAATTAAAGAGACAGAGGCTCTCCTCAAAGTTGTTGAATCTTCCGTGATTACCAACATGCATACAAAAAAGCTTGCAGTTCTGGTTACCAGTTCTGGATCTAATTATGATATCAATATATAATAATGGTGTACGCTGGGATACTTTCAAACTGTCACAGTGAGAGCTCTGGTTATTGAACTTTATGAGCTTAAGGCGACAATTTTTGTGACCACAAATTGTCATTTGGTAATCAAGGAGCTTGCTACAAGGAAAGTCTACCATACTACGAAGAGGATCTAAGCATCACATAAGGCAAGTACCCATGCCTTCCTTTTGGAATCTCGGGATTTCCCAACATGCGTAGTGTAATTACTGAGGGGATTTTCTGAGTAAAAATCTCATATGATTCGATCTTTCTCCCAGAAAATCGGATACCTTAAAAACATTTCTCCCGTTATAAAAATCCCGCTTATGCGTAGATACTAATGAAAGAAAATTAAATACTTAAATATGCCTTATATTACTTCATTTGTCTAGAAATTTTAATTTTTAACTGGGAAGCTCAGTACATTAGAAACGTTTCCACTTTTATTTAAAAGCCATTGCGAATTTGGAAGCGGAAATACACACAATGATGAACTGAATGAATTCTATTTCTTAAACGAAGCAAAAAACAATACAATGCGATTATTTACGACTCAACGCCTATACTTTACCTATGTATTGTTTTATCAACGGTCATCTGGCGTTGCTTCGTGGGAGGCAAGAATGGAGGCCACCGGTACTAGTAATCCGTATTAATATAACCAGGGCTGGATTTAAAAGACAGAAGGTGGAGCTAGCCGCTACTGACCCAGGCCCTCCATAGGAAAGGCACCCCGCAATAAGAAAAAATCAATTTCGACGAGAAAAAATCCTATTCGTGTTTTTCCACACTGTATTTTTTCGCATTGTTACCGACATTACTTGAACATAACTAATTTCTACATTCTAGAATTCTAGATGAAATAATTATATTTGTTGGTAATACTGAATGTCTTGACGGAATAATTTGTTCTTTTTTTCGGGAAAATAAGTAGGGGCCTCCTCTCTTTGGTCGCCCTAGGGTCTTGGCCAAATCCGCCCCTGAATATAATTGCATCCTAATTTGGAAGATCACTGTAATTTCTTATGATTTCTCAATAACATTGATACACTTTGATACAATTCTTTTATAGGACTCAATACTTTTAATGGCATTGAACGCAATTTGTATTTTGAAAGACAATCTTATTCGTACGGAATGGTATTGCGGTTTGATCAATTGATTTTCTTTCAACAATAGGGTTACCGGAATCGATATAAAAGTAGGACAGCTTATTACCAATTTGCATACACGTATTTTGTGATTGTACCATGACTAGTGATGCAAGATATAATTATCGATATAAATATCGTTAGTGTATCCAAGGCCTAAAATATTGATATACTAAAATATCAAGTATCGAATATTTCACACAATTTTATGAATATATCCATAATTCAGGGCTGTTATATAATATTGAAATTGGAACGAATTTTAAAAATTATATATTTGTAGATCCTTTTTTCCCGATTACACATTAAAAATAACGATATGGATATTTCATGTTTTTAGATTTGGATATAATACTCGTATCACATATTATACGATACTTCATATTCAATATATCAAGATCGAATCGATATTTTTGAACTATAGATTATTGCCTCCCTAATCATGACCTATTGATCTGGATCTGGACCTATTGGTCTTTTGATTTTTCCCCGCTTTCTTCATCTACAATTACAATGTAGAAAGTAATTTGAATGGACAACAATATATTATATGTATTTCAATTTACGATCCGCACCCACCTGTAGTGTTTTTGCTAACTGTAGTAACTCTATGAAATCAGCACTTCATAGGGTTGTCAACATTTCATATATTAAACTCGTAATTTTAATATTGTGGTATATTCAAATTATGATCACGATGATTAGAACATTACAAGGTACCTGAGGGATCGACTGTCAGATGAAGTATACATAACTGGTGATAGAGCAAGGTGATCGACTAATAGATATTTTTAGAATATTGTAGAGCAACCATAATAAAGTTTACATTCTTTAGTTAGTCAGTTGACGCACTTAACTTTGTTAAACCAGCAATGAGTGTTTACTGTCTGGGAGTCAAACCTCGCCCCCCCCCCCATCCCTTTGTGTGATCAAGCTTTCGTAACCATGAGGCTTAAGAATCAATGATTGGTTTAGTATTTTATAACCTCAAAATTTTGTCATCTCAAAAATTAAAAGAAGTTATAGAACGCGTCTAGGTACCCGAAGGTGTTCGTTACACTCTCCCTTGAATCATTTAATGTACCAGTAGACGTTAATTGTTACCAGTGCTGAAAGATAACAAAAAATCGCCGTTGACAAATACAGGCTACATTATAAAGCTTAAGCTTAATGTGCTCATAATCTTTATTTATGGCTAAGGGGAGACATCTGAATAAGCAACAGAATTAGTATGAAGGAAGAAATCCACAGTCAAAAGTTTTTTCATACAATTCCAACCCAATATGCACTTTATCGCTACGTCATAAAGAACTTTGAAGAAAAGTAAACATTATTTTGGTTCATGAATATTAATGTTAAGTTATTCATCTCTGTAAAAATAACGCTGCGGTGGCAATGTCTACCCCCTTTGATATTTTGACAAGAATACTTTGATTAACATGTATCAGTTATGTCGTAAATTTATCGAAGAATATGTAAATTAAACAGATGCACTATTTATTTTATTAAGGAGTCTTAATGTTGCGGCCGTGTTGACATAAATGACGCATTCTGTGTCCAAATGTTTTTAGTGTTCCATATTTGAAAAGGAAAAAACGGAACCCTTATAAGATCACTATGTTGTCCGTCTGTCCGTCCGTCTGTCAAGACCCAAGATATAGCAAGAATATTTTTAATAATATTAAAGTTGGTTCAAAGTTCGCGGGCAATTTTGTAACGTTAAATCTTTTCAAAACCTTACGGGGTCAAAAAGTTTATAGTTTACAGCTCATTGCCTACTATTATAACACATCTTTTATAAAAAATATTACATTCCATTTTACGTTAATCCTATAAAAACGTATCAGTCTTACTACAAAGCGTTAAGAGTCATTTCAGTTAGTCTTCATATTTCCAATTCTGTAGCATAAAGGAAACCATTTTATTACCAGCGAAAAAACGGATTCCAAAATTTAAGATGTGTTTATTGTTCACCTCCGTTAAAAGGGGAGTTAGTTCCCAAGGACATAATTTTGGATTCGTATCACGTGGACCTCACCTCACGAAGGGTGACAAATCAAACGCAGGTTGCATTTTTAAAACAGCAAAATAGACCTTAAGGAGTTGGAAACAAATTTCAAATTCAAACGCTTTAAAATCTATCTTCAAGCCACATGTGTGAGCGGTAATACCTTCTACGAAATCGCGTCGAATCTTAAGATTATTTGTTTTAAAAAAGAAAGATTGATGACAGACGAGGTGTGAACTAATCTCGTCAACTGATTTCGGTGAAACGATCTGTCAACAGTAGGCAAGTTGTTGGGACAAATAAAGAAAGTGTTAGATAAAATGTTACGTGTTAAAAATTGTAAGATTATTTAAATTCAAAATATTTTTAATACACTAGATAATTGTAAGTAGTCGAAGTGACTTTAAGTAATATACTAAATACAGATAGGTTTCTGTAGTTAGTATAATACTTGAGGTAGAAATTTGTCGTAGAGGGGAGAAGTTCAGTTGTTAACGAGTGCTTAGCAATTCTCGAAGAAATAATTGGTAATTAGATTGCCGCAATTTTCCCCTTTAATTTATATTTTTGCTACTACGGCAGGCAGGGTCTGTGCCACGTGCTGCCAAATTAGAACTATTTCTCTACTCATTATAGAACACTGTGAACTAAATTTTCAACAATTACTAATCATATAAGGTTACACCTACATAGCTAGATATATAATGTGTACTTACGATATTCAGTTTGAAGATCCTATTTTCACTAGTTACAGTCGTATTTTGGTAGTAAGGTCTTTGCTCTGTAACTGATTTCAATCAGACACTAAATAATATCCGTATCGATATGTGAACGATAATGCCTACATCTACCCAAATTGAAAATGTATCTACACTTAATTTAATATCGAAAACATCTCGCATCTAATACATTGTCGAACAAGCGTACACTTTTTTAATAAAACAGGTAGCGGTAGAAATGTATCGGAGCGATTAGAAACGTCGTGTTACTTTTTTTATCGGAGGTTTAATTCCGAAGATGATTTATGGGTCTTCAATTTTTAGGCTCGAATTTTTTATCGATTTCTTGTTTCGAATGTCAATAATAAGATATGAAAATAAAAGTAGATATGAAATTGATGTTTACAAAAAAGTGAAGGAACAGAAATAATCTAACTTTAAGTTTTAATGCTTGTCAATAAGTCTTGCGTGATGCAGAGGTGCACTTTACCGTTTGAAATGCAGTGGGTTTGAAACCTGGACAGGCAAACGTCTAAATGATAAAATATTTATGTTCTGAACCTGTGTGTTTATTTACTCTTCTTTGTGAGTGTAGGTCAATAGAAGAAATTTTAGTGAAGAGTTATAAATGCAGAAAGCGACATATGAAGAAAGTACTAACAAAAAAATTATAAAGTGGAACGTACTAACCTTAGGTTTAGGCATCTTTAGGGCGCTTTTCGCGAAGAGATTACGGAGTTAATACAAGTGTGAGGGATATGAAAAATCCTAAGTGTATCAAATGCCAGATAGCAAAGTACATATGTATATAATTTAAAACTCTAGATTTAAAATATGATAGTTAGTGATTGCGCTGTCACAAGATAACAAACACATTTTTAAGTTAAACGTACCGTCATCATAGGGAAATATACGAGTAGTCATAAATATCTTATTTTAAGTCGTTAATTTTTAACGACTTCGTATTTAAGGAGGACATAAAAGTGTCGTAAAATGTTACCACCCGCTAAAGTTGAGAACAGCTGGCCGTAAGCAATTTATGTTGTATCCAAACAATGCAAGTTTGATAATGGCGAAATTTTATTCTGATATTTTACACTTCCATTCATTTCATTGTATGGAAATAGGGGTGTAATGCGCCACCCAAATTTTAATAGATTACATACTTTTATTACTTTGAGCTATTAAAGTTAATGTTCTAAAAGAAAAAGGTTGAAATTTTATACTTCTTCGCTTCAATTAATCATTTGTATTATGGATTTTATACGTTACAAAATTTTTAAATACACGTAAATCACAGGGTTTGCATATTGTTATAAACAATTCGGAATTTGAAGTTTCATCTAATTAGATATTGATTAAAATCAAATCCAAAAAAGACTAAAGACTGCCTGACGACATATGTGCGGGTAATATTAACCGCCGTTGTAGATTTTGTGAATATTGATAAAAAAAATCTAACACTAATCCATAACTACATTTATTAAAAAACTTTGACAGAATACGTGACGGAGACGTATGTGAGGGTTGTTTATTTAGTACTGCAATAATATCTTAACCCTAGAATGCATATTATCGACAGTTGGCAGGCAAACCTGAGTGCGACATTTCGTAAACAGAACCGGAGAGGCATTTAAAATTAAAATATTAAACTGTAATACATAAACTCACCTTTTGAATTAAAGTTATTTTAACATACATAGATAAATTTTCAAACCAACATTTTTTTTTGTAGGTAAATATTTAAGGTCAAATTGTTTATGAAATGTCGCTTAGTCAGTTTTGCCTTTCAACGGTTTCAACACATCGAACAATATAAACTGAAGTTAACCATTTCCTTAGTTTTACCCAAATCAACGATAAATTCAAGCATTATCTTACATTAGTCGTTTCGAAATCAATTCTTATCATTCACTATTAACATAAATGGTATGCTGCCAAACAATCCCTACATAAACAAGCCGCTAATAGATCAACGTCAATCCTGAACAAACACGTGATGGGTCCATCGCCCAACGAACAAATAAACTGTGCCCGTTTTAAAGTTTGACCTCCGAAGTTGCGATAAATCGTCTAAGGCGTTTACACATGTGCGACTTTCGACCAGCTGCGGTTTTCGACTGTTAAAAATATACACAACCAGTGTGATTATTAAAGAAAACATGGAAAGAATTCTTAATTATGCGATTTTTGCATTATTATCGTTATAATTTATTATATTATTTTGTTACCTGTTTACTTTTATTTTATTTGTGTGTATACGCTCAGAAAAAATGTCGTTTCTTAATTTCTTACCTAGTTCAGTAATATCTGTGTCATAAGGGTTGAATATATTGTAAGCATGACTAACATATTCTTGTATAATTTCATGAGCTACATATTGCTCCGATATTGCCGGCATGGAGCATAAATATGCTATTTATTCATATAATTACAGTCAAGCGACAAAAGGAGCAATTTTATTGATTTCAACTCTCAGTCGCAAGTGTGAACACACAGTGTTAACAAAATCTACAGAGCTTTCGCTATTGGTACCGATTTTGGACAATTGTAAAAAGTAGCCAGTCTGTTCGACCGGTCGATAAACATGTCTGTTGGCGCCACTACTAAAGATAAAAGCCTTTTTGTTTTAACACTGCCAAATGGTTTGTATCGCTATAATGTGTTATTTAGCCGATGGAATGCGTTAAGTGAAAAACTTCGAACAAAACCTTTCACATTGGCGCCGATTTTTTGTTGCTAGATGTTAATGTCAAGTTACAACTTCTGGATTTTGTGTATCTTATAAACTGGAACTATATTTACAATTATTTCACTGATACCGGAAAGTATAATAGTAGGTAATGTTGTGTATATTTACGTAGCTATATTACGTATATCAAGATGGCTTTAGTTTAATTGCAAATAAGGCCAACAAACGTACATAACTCCTTTGAAATAAATTTTAACAGTAGTTAATTTCAACTAATAATACAAAACAAGAAACAAACAATTAACATTTTTAACCTTCAATCATAAAATGTATATTCTATCAAATTGTATCTATGGTTTATATAAATACACTTCATCTTATTTATCGCTTTTCACATTTTCCTTAATCGACAGCAAATTACATTGAAAAGAAAATCGTGCCGTGAAGAATCCCTAGATATTCGATCTTGAGCATCGGTATTGAGGAAAATTACTATAATTTCGTTTTGAAATAAATTGAACGCTTCTAGGGCAATGCAAATCATCGGTAATAAACTCAACTGTACTTGATTTTCATCGTTTTTCACTGAGACGTCAATTACGGATTATTGTTCAAAAATACCTCGTAATATATTGAAATTTTATTTTCATTATTTTTCTTCTTGGTATAACATCATACAAACTTTCATTAATTTAATGTGAAATATCATTGAAAGTGAAGTGGTATGTGCTGAAAAATTAACACTAAAACAAACACTAAAATGTATCTAAAAATTCATACTTAATTTTATTATTTTTTTGTTTGTTGTTAACATATGAAACATGTGTAACATATATATTTTCGGAAAATACTTATGAAGAGCATTGGATACCGAACACGATTTTCTCATTTCTCATCATTATACAGGCATGTGACATCATATCCGAGGATATACATACGGGATATAACGCGTTTCAAACTATACCTACAATATTTATTTATGTGTTTTAGTTTAAAAGAGAAATAATACATAAATACAAGAAAAACCGCTTTGGTTTTCCTGTTGCCGGATAAAATAATATTCGTTTAAAATTTGCAGTACCATTTTAACGATATCGAATTAATCTCTAAATTCTTTAACCTTATTAACCACATTATTCATAATATTATATACATACTAACCAATAATTTAATAATTTATGAGATTTTAATATTTACTATAATAATTTGGTGAGGTTTTTTATTGTTGATTTATCGTTGTTTTGTATTTATTGTTTTTTCGTTGTAATTGAATTAAATGTATTGCAAGCAACATTGTTTTCATTTTAATCCCTCCCACTTTTGTTTTTAACCTTTTTCAAAAAAGGAGGAGATTTTTATTCGGGTGTATATTTTACCACGCTTTTATTAGTCTGCCCTGTATGTATGTATGTATCTAGATATGTAACGGAATTTGACCTCGATTTTTACCAACTTTGAACGGTCAGATTCATTTAAAATTTTGAAAATACGTCAAGAACCGATGACAATACATGATTTAAACTTTGTCCCGTTTTCCTCATCTGGATTCTCAGGATTTACGATTTACTTTGTGCGATTTTAGAGTGACTTTTAAGGTTTTAAACTATAATATTATTAATTCCTCCTTCGCTTATATGCCAAGACTGTCATTCAAATCTGAAAATTTCCAAAAATTAAGCACCAAAATGCTAATGTAATCTTAATCAGACAATAACTATTAAAACAATACTATAACACTTAAACTATATAGTTATCGTATTATTTGGCTCATTACTCTACAGAAGAGATTGTGTATTGATATCGAAAACAGAATGTTGGGAGCTGAAACATAAATCTTCGTAAACATCTCGTTCGGGCTGTCTGTGAATGGTTCTATTGTCTTAACACCTTCAAGCCTTCCATTATCACTCGCCCCTTGAGTTGAGAACTTTTTATACCTAACTTTAGCCTTGTACAAATACTTTTAGTAAAGTTGATTATTTATGTAGTCGAATCCACATGTTTTTCTCCATATTTTATTTTATGTGCCTTTTCGAATGAGAATTAATGAAATACAATAATTTAATTGGAATGTATAAAGTTTTTCAGCTTCGATTCCGGGTCAGGGAAATGTAGTGTAGCTTATTATACTTAGCGTGGTTTAATTTCTGATATTAATGTAAAATAATATCACACAAAATGTTTCAACCTATTTTATTTTAGGTATATCTCGTAAAAAAACATGAAATCACAGTTTTTTCAGTTCTATTAACAATCCAAGAACAAAATGATCGTTAAGAACAAAAATATTTACTTAAAAAGAGTTTGAAAGCACCATTTGAAAAGTCTTGCTCTCGAAAGAACAAAGTTCTAAGAACAAAACATTTACCTAGTTAAAAAGGTTACCTCAAAATTGTTCCTTCCTATACAAGAATACCTAATGGACTTTTTGTGTTTCTCAAAAGGTCGAAAGAAGCAAGAAAAGAAAAGTCACGCCTAATTTGAACCCGGTGCATTCGTTTAAATATTTTAATTGTTAGAGACGCAACGTTCCCAATTACATTTTCTTATAAAAATCCTTGTAAAAGATAAAATTGTGTAACTATGTAATTGTAGTCAAAGCAATTCTTTAGCTCAAAAGATACTCAAAGCAATTACTTTCTTTTGAGCCAGGGAAATGGAAAATTTTATCATCAGTAGCATTCTCCTATATACATAGGGAGATTAGTCCAAAACCGGGTATGGGGGTAAAACCAGGACACGGCACTAATACTTTCTAATCCAATTCAAATTTTCACGCACTTTGTTTACTGTCATTTAGCCACCTTGAATAGTTTGTCAACAAAAGTTAGAAGACGTGAGTGTGTGCTCTTAGAAAATATTTAAGAAAAAAGTTTTTACTGAGGTTTGATGTAATATTGAATGAATTTCAAAGGCGTATTATAATTCCAAGGGTGAAGGTAAGTTAATTTTGTATTTGTTGCAAAGATTTAGTATGTATTATAGTTTTAACATACCTTTACGTATTAACATTGGATTAATGGTAATGGAACATATTTTGAGAAAACATAAGTACGTCTCAAAGTTATTAAGTACAGTGAAAAACAAAATAACACTTTTTCCGTAAATTTCACAGAAAGCGAAGTGAACTAAAAGATTTTTTTCCGTATATGGGCAAAGTCATCTCTGCAAAATTGGACAGCCTTAAACAGAATTACCACACAATACTCTTTTCTCTAAAACATTAATTTCGCAAAGATAAGAGCACACACGAAGATAAAAAGTAACACTCATACACCACAAAGTTCAAATATGTCCACATTTGCACATAAAAGGAGTTTAGAACAGAGATTAGGTCACCTTGATTTAATTAATTCACACGAGCAAAGCGACCCTCAGAATCAGAGATGCTCAACCGTCATGTTTAATAAAAGGAAGGCAGGATTCCGCAGAGCCATTCGGTAACAGTTAATTAACTTGGAATTCATGCCGTGACCTAAACTTTCGGGTCCATAGGCGCAAGTTTGTAGCCTTCCGAAGGTTTTGCATCCAACTTAATCAGAGGAGACTTTTAGATAACTCATTAAAAACAGTATCTTAATACTGTGTGGGATGTTAATTGTCAAGAAAATCAAAAATAAAGAATGAAATAATATTTACAAGCTGTATTTTAAATAGTAATTGTTGCATAAAATACTTTATGATTTAAATAATACTCTGGCCTAAGATATAATTTGCACAACCTCCAATACTAAAATACATTATATCCACATCACACAACATACTTGTAACAAGATGAATTTATTATCGGTTCTGGGTGTGGATGCCTTTCAATTGTATATTTATATGTCCACAATACTTACAGTACTAGTATATCTAAAGTGACGCTGTCAGTGCAGTAATTCTTACATTATTAAAAGACTAGGCTCTACTCGAGCCTTATTATTTACTTCTGTTTATAATATGGTAAGGTTGTAATTCTTGTGCATTACACATGCGTCTTATAAGTGAGTAGTGATTTTGAAAATAAAACCAAACCAATAATTTAACTAGGTTTATTATTTAAACATCATTGCTATCTCATTTCTGACGGCGAACAGCCTCAGCACTCAGGGCCATGATGGGGGATCGCCTTCCTTCACTCTTCCACCATATAACATAGATTTGTCTCTGAAGCTGGTCATCCTCAGGGTTTCTTGGTCATCAAGGTATTTGCCCACGAAGAATCCTGCCATCGGGAACCCCAGCCAGATGTAGCGAGTAGTTATTCCAAAGATAGCCATGTTATTGCAATTTCTTCTGCTCTGCCTTCCACTTCCTAGTGTAGTCCCAGTCCAGGAAGATCAGCGTCGCAGTCAGTGTCGGAAAAGCAATACTCACAAAGTTTCGACGAAGGAACTGTTTAATCGCCATAAAACTGGAATTTGAAAATATGAAACAATTAGTTATCAAATAAAAGTGATTGGTTTCATGAAGGAATTGTATTTCAGAATTATATTTTCTATTTAAGTTTGACAATGCTGATATAAACTTTTAATTTGTTTGAATTCAATTGGAATTCTGTGTAGCCCAGTGATGCTCAGTAAAGTTGATGATGTATCCAGTAACCAACAATCTTTTAATATAACTAGTAGTACATACAACCATGCACAAACATTTAATTTAGTTATTTCTATCAATTGCATGAAAATTCAAGTATAAAATTTACTTTAGTATCTACGACGTTGACAATATTTTGTTTTTAAGTTGCAGGGATGTGACGATTATATAACTGCAGTAAATTTTAACAAATACTATAGTAAGAATGATAGAAGTTAAGTATTTTATATGAAATTGAATAAAAATACAGTGACTAATAAATTATACCGCTTCACCACAAAACAATAGTGAAATAAAACAAAATGTTATATATTAACGAACACTAATTACTATGATGAAATAGGTTAAGGTGAATAGATTA
>DWIJ01000322.1:0-12091 GCA_018248315.1 Chioides albofasciatus
CATACAAATCAAATCAACTCTACTTCCCTCCATGTAAATTCAGATTGTAATCAAGAACAAATGATAATGAAAAGTCAAGCAGATTTCAAATAATTTATTAGTCAAGATAATTTCTTCAATAACCTCCATTCCATGGGACGAATTTGCGGAACACGAGATGAAGTTTCGTAAAATTGCACTTATGTATATCGTATCTTAATTAAAATGCATTTATTAATACTCTTTGAGTATGATAAAATACAGCTTTAATTTTCATTCAAGTATAATTAAATAATGATAAGTCGCGGACGCTACATGTACGTCAGTATTCATTTTAATTAAAAACATTATTCATTGTAATTTTTTCAAGTAAGTACCTATGACATAATATAAAATGAAATAATAAAGAATTTAATATAATTTAGCGAAACTAGTATATATTTTATCTTATGCCTAAGTATTTTGGCAGCTTAAAATTTATTTAATGGACAACTTCTACGGATTACAATTAGTATTGCGACGATGAAAATTATTATTTAAAATGACAACGATTAGGTCTATGTACCTATTAAGATAATGACATGACAACTTGCCGACATTAAATAACCTTAGTCCTTAATATTTATTATTGTGGTCAAAGTAAGTTTGTACCCGTCATGACAATAATATAGTAACATGCCATCATAATATATTGTAAATTAAATATATTTCTTTCAATTAAATGCAGTTTTAAACGTAAGTATAATATAGGTAAAGAGAATATTAGCCACATTCTACTTTTTTCAATTTAATATTATATTTTTACTACATCTCCTAAGTGAGATATTTTTTCTTTTTGCCACTGATTCATGAATTTTGTCTTTATATTGTATTGCATAATAGAACATGATGAACAAAATAAAACTCACCTTGAACATGAAGCATGTATGTGTGATCAATGCATCCCAGTTCATTACAAATGAGGCATGTATAGTTTCCATTATCGGCTTTCGTCAATTCCTCGAGAGATATTGACCATCTTCCATAGGACGGTTGGAAATAAGACCTCGATATAGGCGTACCGTTGTTTTTGAACCATGTTATATTCGGTGTAGGATTTCCTACAAAGATAATGAACATTTAAATACAGTGAAGAGATTTTGCTTCGACACTTGTCTTGAGCAGAAAATTTTAGTACATTGATCACTAATGTTTACAATGTTGTCGGAACCGTATTTAAAAGGTTGCGTTGCAAAACTAAACATCATAGAGTAAACTTTAAGACATTCTTGTCACTATAGTTAAAAATATAATTTCCCCTTTCATGACATGTAAAGATAGGTTTTAATTCAAATAAATATTCAAAATAAACCTTACCGTCAACAGCGCACCTAAACCTAATGGAACCGCCCGCCGGCTTCATTTCCATATTAAACATTTTCAAAGGATGTTTAAATTTCGGTGGGAATTTCGTCGTAGTATTGTCGACGTGTCCGTAATTTTGATGTTCTTTCTCGTTCTTATCGTCAGGATCTTCATCTTTTATATCGTATTCCTTATATGTGTTGTTTCGCGCGAATAGCTTTATGTCGGTGAAGTTTTCTTCGATTCTGTTGTTGTCCACTAACGGTGAAACTTGCCGTTGCGGCAAAGGCTCTTGCATCGATTTCGATACATCTACATCCATTTGATATCCTAAAAAGGTATGATAGATAGTTAAATTACAAAAGATTTTGGAATTGTGATTGTGATTTAAATTTTAAGTTCTGGAGTTTAAGAAAATTCCATATTCTGACAGTTCAAAATAGAATAGGCGTACGTAATTACAATAATACTTATAGGAATTACCTGATAAATAGTAATGTGTTTGTTTGATTATGTTAAAAAAGTTTATATATTAGCATCTATACCATTGAACCAAAGTAGACATTTTTAAATAATTAAATGAAGAATAAAAAAACACATTCTAGTGCTACAACTTATGGTTTACCCGTAAAAACTTACTTTGAACCTCAAGCGTGTATGTATGATTGATGCAGCCAAGCTCGTTACAGAGGACACATGTATAGTTCCCATTATCATCTTTCGATAGTTCCTCCATCACGATCCACCATTTTCCATAAGTCGGTTGGTAAAGCCTCGTTATGGGCGTCCCATTATTTTTGTACCACGTTATGTTCGGAGTTGGATTCCCTGCGAAGTTTACGAGATAATAAAACGCTTTCAGTTATTTCTGTTCCTCACCGACGGTTAGTGGAGGCTATTTTTGGTGACACGTCGAGGTGAAAAAATTGTTTGTTTACCCGCATTTAAAACGGGTTACGGTCATTGGTTTTTGGACGAGATGCATTTTCGTCGTTTGTACTTATTACAATTAATTGTTAACCAAAAGCATATATTGGTGTAGCTGATTTTTTGATAAGACAGTGTCGATTATCCCACATTGGTTGGCATTTTTATTTATTTGGTTATTGTAACATTAATTGTGTTTATGAGCCTCGTTACAGGTAGATCTCTGTATGTATTTCTTGGGGAATTAGTTGGGCTTTGCAAGATTGAGTTAAATATGACAACTTAGCAAATACTTTTAAATATCAGGGTCAAAAATACACTCAAAATTGTAGAAGCTTTAAAATTAAACCTTATTCCATAATAGACTTTACATTTGATAAATATATAGAAAGTCTCACCTTCACCAGCACATCTGAATTTTATAAAACTCCCTGCCGGCCTTATGTCTTTATTAACCATTTTCATTGGATGTTTGAATTTCGGTGGATATCTTGCAGTAGTATTATCTAAATGGCCATAATTCCGATGTTCTTTCTCGTTCTTATCATCAGGATCTTCGTACTTGCTGTCATATTCTTTAAATTTATTGTTCCTCGCAGATCTTCTCATAGCACTAGTAATCTTTGCTTCTGTTCTACTATTTTCTAAAGATTCTTCTTGATGCTGGGACAGTGATTCTGGCATTGTTCTTTGTATATCTACATCAGCTTGATACTCTGTAAAAATATATATTTCTTTTTTATATGTCTCCCAAGAAACTAAAAATTTTTAATGTCACATTGAAAACCGTGCAGTTTGATACAATCAAATAATCTAAAGCTAACAAAAGAAACTAATAGACCTCGAGTAATGATAGCCACCAGTTCCCTTGTATAAAAATCATCAAGATAACTTTAAGTAAGAAAGTAGAATCACATACTACTTTTAAAGCATATTAAATGAGACCTTAGTAATAAATTCGGTACTTGATACCATGTATATTGCCAAAAGTGATTCCCAGTCTCTAACCATTTCAATAAAGTCTCTTACATTCGACTTTATGTACGTATACACGTGGTATACACTCATACATGTTTTGTTAATATTAAACGTGAATGTATTTGCATTGAAATCCAAGGATTTAGCCCGTTGTTTTCACATCTGGATGGTGAATAAAGACGTCAATTAAGTGTTATATGAAAATAACTGGGAACTCTTCCAGACAAAACGAAGTAATTTTATTATGAGATATTTAAAATGAGATCAGAAAAGTAGTGATACGGTTAACATTGTGAGGAGACCTATATTGATGAGAGTAATATATTTGCAAAATCAACTGAAACTTCTAATAGTAGACCTGTGCCACTTGAAAGTGGTGAGATAATGATAATAACTTTAAGGCATTTTTTTACATAAATTAAAATTGTATATGTTATGTCCGACATTTACCGTATCTCTGATGTAAATCCTTACATTAACCAAATAAATGGTGGTAAAAGTGCAAAATAAACGATGATTTCTGAACATTTGGAGCTTTTACCCGTGAGAGTTGACTAATCTTAGGATTTACCAGTAAATATTGGGATTCACCGCAGTTCGGACTTTTACAGTAACGTATATAAAATGAAATTATTACCCAGTTGTTCATTACCTTCTAAGCTATCTACTTCGAAATCTGGTTTATGTTTGATGGTGATGGTCAATTCCCTTTTCTTCTCTTCACCGTTGTGACAAGTGTAGACTCCTGCATCTTTCGCTTGAAAACCTTTTATTCTTAACCTGTAAACAATGCAAAAAAATATTTAAAAATACTTTTTCAATTACTTTAAAAATGGAAGGTGGAATTGTTCTTCTTTCTAGTAGTAACAGTCCATCACACGTATTTCTTAATGTATGTGCAGTTTTAATTGTATCTAATGTATTAAGTCTTTTTTCACCAAAAGCAAACTTAGTACCTATATAGTTAACAACATGTCTATCATCATTTTCTATTGTAAATTCTGTGAAATGAAAAATGAAAAATGTGTCTATTGATAAAATTACCACTACGTCGACAGTTACACAAAAAATATCTTCTAAATTAAAAAGAGTTTCGTCGTAAGAACAAAACATTAAATTGATGTACCCACCATTAATCTGAGTAGCGTGAATTATTATCATCATTTAAATACCTGCCACTTAGTATAAAATGCAATGGTGTGATTCAAAGGTGTAAAGAAGATAGAACAATAATTTTAGCTGTAAACTAGCCTCAGTCATGTACCAACAGTTTTATATCTACCATCAGACAAATGAAAATTAACGATCAAATATATTATTATCTATTACGCACGATCTGTTTCTACTGATGCAAATTTCTTGGGCATATTCCAAACCATTTTCTACATTAGTAAATAAATAGAATATGAAGTGTTTGTCTGTTTTTATGAAATCGAAATGAACATGGAGTTAATCTGATGATTATGGATTGTAGATTGTACTTTCTTGCGGTCAGCCATAGATGCAATGCTACTCCTAAGGACTAAATTGAAATGCCTTATAAGTGCCTCTTTCTTACCATACTCTTCCAACTAAAATACAACAACACTTAATACTGCTGTTTATATGTTTGTTTTTCAATCACGAATAATTCTAAAATTTGTATTGCAATATCAAACCTGTTTTAACAAGGCTCCTACACAAGAATATAACTTTTTGTGGATTTTACATAAGTTACTTCTTCACAGATAATATCAAGACTTAAAATTCGAAAACCTTCGCACGCTTTCGTAACTCTGCAGCCACATTTAACAATAAGAAAAACGGGATTTTCGTTCCATTCTGAAATGCGATCGATTTAGACCTATACTGGGTCCCATAATCCATGATTGATGAAGAATGTTTTGATCGACAGTTTGTTTTGAGATGCCTCGAATAGCACCGAATACTATATGGCCGTTGCATATGAATTAGTGCTGGTTTTCAACGTCTCTGAATAGAAATACGTAAATATTGATGCAAGCTCTTGTTGAAATTGAGTTTGTTGAATTTCCAAGTATTTTGAATGCTATTGCAATTTACCTCTATATATTTTCGAATCATAGAGATTTGATTCGAAAATAATTTGATTCTAAATATCGATTTACTAAGCGCTTCGATATTGCATTGCATTGTAAGATGAAAAATGCATACGTTTTAATTATTACATCGAAACAATTTAACGGCATTTTAAAAACACTATTAGTTACGACAGTTATATGACGTATCAATTGATATATTATCTGGTTACCATTGGTATATCGTATGTATGGATACAGAAGATATTGGTGCCAAACGTCGCTTCTATTAGCTTCTTAAAAGGTAGTTTAGTTGCTAAACAACTAATTTGACGACGAACTAATAATTATGTTTTCATCGAAGCTTTTTTCTGAATTTAGTACTTCTCGCTCCGTTTGTTACTAAATCGAAGATCGTAAAGCTATAAGTTTATGTGCCTGGCGATTCAATAATTCGCATTTGAACGCTTGACGGAGAGGATACATAAATTTTTCTGTCTGTAGAAATAGTTCGTTGTGATCATTTCGTTGCTTTTTATACAAGAATGAACTATAATCTGCTAACATCATTATATCGCTGAGATAATCAAGAACTATTATAATGTGCTGAATGAATTAACATTAGGGAACATTTCTTCCAGCCGTTAAAAGTTGTATTCCTAATAGACCTTCTAGTACGAAAGATTTGCAGTACCTAGTTAATGACTTGGTTAAGTTGGACAACAGGTAGGACTGTTTTTCTATATGAGCATCAGTTCCTTACATCCACTTATTAGCCCTTAAAACTGTAGAGGTTTAAGAACTAATATGCTGGACCGTACTTTTTCATGATCGTAGTATATCAATAACTTCGCAAAAAAATGACAATTCGAATGACATATTTTCTGAATTAGGGTCAGATACACCTTTTTTTTTTTTTGTTCTCGAGGGGGAAACCTTCAAAAGGTACCCGGCGCCGTAGGGAGCGACGCCGGGTTATGTGGGATTTTTACCGCACTAAAACCCCCCCGTGGTCGTCCTCAGCGCTTGGTGGAGAACTCCGGGATCTCCAACGGAACACAACCGGAGTCCTCCAGGCGCGATGCCCTATCAGGCTCTGCCCAGGGGGGGAGCAGTTCGCGCTCCCCCTACACAATCATGTGTTTACGGCGGTAAGCGACCACACATACCGCCGTCCTACCCGGTAATAAACTAACCTAGCCCAACAATAACGAGAAGAACACGTACTCGTAAGTCCCGCTTGCGTGTTTCGTGAAACTTAGAAATGCGCGTGAAAATTTACTACTTGCAACGCATAACATAACGTACCATGAGCACTTCGAGTTAAGCTAAGCCGGCTTAATATGTAATTAAATAATTTATAATACAGTGTGTTGTTTTTATTTCAAAATAACGTCTTTCTAAGATAAGTAATTCTTTGACACATAGTTCACACATTGACACATACATACATATACATACACAAATAAATTTCAAAATCTTTTATTATTTCATTCTGTCTGCTTGTCTGATTATTTGGAACTAAACTAAATCGCTAAATGGACGTCGACATTTTCAAGTAAGTTAATTTATCGGGAGGTTTTTCAAATTAACATATTATTATTTCAGCTCTCTGCGTCAGTATCGAAAAAGGAAAATTGACTCCATATATATTTAGTATCCCTTGTACCTACATATATCAAAGTTGATCGAAACTTTACTGTAAACTTATTATTACCCATATTAGGTTAGACTATTTTTATCAATAGTTTACAATGACATAAAATATTCGTCATCATATAATATCATCACTTAAACTTCATAACGAACTCATCTACTCGTTCTATGTTTAGAATTAATTACGAAATACATTTATGACAGAATTTTCCAGCATAAATATTTTTGAAGCAGCGCTGCAGGGAATATCCTGCAGACACCAACCGCAAATAGAACAGAACTTGTCTAAGTTGCTTATAGAGACGTTAGTGGGAACGCCTCGTGTATCTGTGAACTTGCAAAACTGAAACTTAAACTGCAGTTCTAACAAACTTACCACTTGCGATACAAACAGTTGTAAGTGTTATGTCTATCCGATCAACTCCGTATAATCTAGTCTAACACTTTGATCAAATTATTCCATCCCGAAGCTGGATCATTTATTTATTTAAGTACTTTGTCGCTGACCAAACATATCGTCTCGTTAAACACAGTAATGCAATACAAACAAGATCAAATTCGAGTCACAATATTAATTTTTACCTAAACCTAAATCGGCCAATCTAAAAGGTCTCAGACTCTTCCGATATCGAGATTGCGAGATTGAGTGTCGTCTTAGGTTGAGAAAAGTTAAGGGCATAGTCGACCTGGCTGCTGATATTTATACACAAAAAAAAATATTATGGAAACCTTTCAGCCCTGTGAATGTCAAAGTACTCGTGAGTAACTTGTAACACGCATAACTTTAAAACATCAAGTGTGCATAGATTCCACTCCACATCCGTAATATAATACCACTCAGTCATGCAAATTTAAGACCCCCATCCATCTATTAATAAAACTCTAACAGTGATGGATGACATCCACAATATACTGCTACGTCTAAAAACATATTTTTTACAGAATTTTCTTATATGACGTAGATTTTCTGATATCACGTAGATGATCATTAAAAGCATATTGAAAATTCAACCCCTAAAGGGGCAGGAATCTTGCATAATCACAAATTATTCACTGTATCTAAAATGTTATGTCAAAAGTAGTTACTATAAAAAACAAAACTATAACAATACATAATACCCAAAATTTGCCCGTAGAAACAAATTTTCAAATATATTCCAAAGTGCTTGTAAATAAAGGGATACTAAAGTCTAAAACATAATTTTAGTATCCAACACAAGCAAACGATATTGATTTAGTGCACGATGTGCCCGCTAGCTACACCTAATGGATTGTCAACCACCGTCTAGACCAAAATTGGGCGCTCACAACTATACCTATGCAGTTGTGTTGTTACGACAGATTAATTTGCGTTCACTGAAACATTAATTGTGACAAAGGGAATCATTTTAATTTTTTTACTCCTTTACATGCACCTTTTTTTACAATTTTGACTCTTACTTGCACTTTTGTACGCGCAGATGATAATATTTCATTAGTCGGTTTCTAATTATAAAATGTTTTAATTTTCTATATAAATTTTCGTTTGTGTATTTAGCAAAAGTTGCAGCCTTCATTAATGTTAAAGTAAACGTTACGTATTTATACCTATTAGCAATAAATGAAATGGTTTAAAGAAACCGATCGTTTTTATATTCCAGAAGTTTTAAACCGATTACGAAGCTACCTTTGAGGAATAAGTCATTTCAACTTTAACTAGTATGTGTATATTTGTACAGTACACAATTTTAAGTATAGGTACCTACATGTATTAACGTTATACAACTTATACCAACTTTTGCCTTGTTATATTTATTCTGTACGTAAAGAGAATGGAATTTGTAATTTAAATATCTTTTAAACAAAGCTTGCTACAATGTTAGTAAGATTTTAATTTTAATGACGTCCTGGTTCGAAAAATATTTTCACTTTAATTTTTGTACTCGTCTTGTTCAAAAGTATTCCTTGCTTGGTTTTAATGGTTAAAATATTAAAGAGGTTACGGTTCGTTGACTTATGTATTAACATGTAAAGTTATAGGTTAAAGGACTAAAAATCACGCTTCTCACGCCG
Source organism: Chioides albofasciatus (assembly GCA_018248315.1). Taxonomy (NCBI): domain Eukaryota; kingdom Metazoa; phylum Arthropoda; class Insecta; order Lepidoptera; family Hesperiidae; genus Chioides; species Chioides albofasciatus. Next base: position 8,973 of record DWIJ01000322.1, read on the forward strand.
CATCTTCGGAGAACACATCGTTGATCGTGATGATTCTCGGTCAAAATTATTAAAATCTTGTATAGTCACCGGTTTTGCATAATGTTAAACATATTGAATTAATCTGACATTTAAAGTGGGTAAAAATCGAGTTCGAATTCCGTTACATGCCTAGATACATACATACATATAGGATCAGTTAAAAGCGTGATAAAAATGAAACATATTGAAGCGTATTGGTTCAGAAAATCTATTTTAAGATCGAACCCTTATTTACTTGTAAAAATAAAAGCGACAACATCAATAACATGAATGGGGAAACGATAAAAGGAATATTTTTACAAGCCGTGAATACAGACGCGACGAAGTTCGCAATCTCCCCGGGCGTACCGCCTTCCCTTCGCACCAATATTTGTGAAAACATCTCGAAACTTTTAAGGAGACGGAGTTTCCCCGACAGTTCCTTCCCGCAAATATATTTAAGCGGATAAATATACGTAGCACCGCATAAGCGGACTTGAACGCAGTCTTTAGTTGTTCGCTAAATACTTAAAACTTTCCGAAAGTGTACAATACCAAGTTTAATTGTTTGAAAGTTTTTAACTCTCACATTTAATCTTAACGGAACATTGCATTGGACATCGATGCACGTAAGCGGTTTACGCGATCTCAATAGCCCAAGTTTCCTTAAAAGTATTCCTTGCAGTCTAATCGGTTCCTTACAGCCGAGTAACAGACTCGATAAAACATTTCAGGGTTTTTAGCGCCGAAGTGATTCTTCCTCTAAGAGTAAAAGGCAACAGGAGCAGTTTTAAATAAAACTAAGTGCACGAAGTTGTAGAGCGGATTTACCGGAAGCGGACGCGTCGACAGCGGCCGTCGCTTCAGGATCGCTCCACGTTTTCATTCATCCCTCACTTACGCCCTTTCACAGCTGGGGCCAGTTTTACGCGGAAACTCTACACTAGAAACCGTCCTCCTTCCACTATCGCCCTCCCACTCTTTCACGCAAAACTAATGGCCGATAGACAGAAACGAGCAAACAAAATCAATACTGTCTGGAGCCCGCCCACCGGTTCAACGCGGCAACTGCGCTTCCTCACTATAAATTCGATAAAATAAAAGTGGGTAAAAATCATTAAATTCGCGTGTTCATGTTCGGTAAACTATCCGTAAGCGATCACCGGCACGACGCCGGCCATATGGCGTGCGGGAGACGAGCTGCGAGATGCGGGGGACCGCATGTTTCGCACGTGGTCGGCTCACGTTACAATGTTTACCTGCGACCGGCTGACGGTCAGGTGAGATCCGTCGTTACTCTACGCTATGCTACCTGTAGTTGTGCCGGTGACTGACCCCCTCACAAATACGCACGCCGGCTTCGTTTTTTATGCGCGACCTTACGAGTTAACAAATTGTTTACCGTCTCGTACACGGTACACGTCGTATTATATTATCTGCCTCATGATACTCATATTCAGTGGGCGTTGGAGCCGCCGGGCCCGCGGCTACGGTTTGCATTTTTATCAACATCGACGACAGGCAGCAACATTTTATTTTGCGTGCCATAAATATGGAACTAGTGAAGACGAACATAGAGGATAGGGCACTACATTTTCATGCAGACTTATCTGAAACTATGCATAAGCAAGCAGCAACAAAATCTTTACCGTGTAAATAAAGTCCGTAAAACTTGTCGCTGGGAAAAAATTGTATTGCCTTCATGCAAATGTTTAACAAGCTACGTTATTTATAGAGCTTTCGTAAAGGGGATCTTCAGAAACCTGTTTCTCAGAACAAACAAGTGGAATGGTAGGTAATCAGGATTTATTCAAATAAAATGTGTAATCGCTTTTGAGATATAGATAATATTTTAAATGAGTATAAATATAAATAAATTACTTAGCAATTAAACCGAGCTTCATTGCTTGTGAAAAAAAATCTGACCCCAAAATTGGAAATGAATAACGGGTGTGACATAAAGAAGTCATCATTAATGTTAATGATGATGACTGGCGTAGTAAAAATGTAACACTTCTTAAATAAAACAACCTGCATTTTCGCATTAAAATCTTTTTAATCATTTCAAAGGCAGAGGTTTTCAATGTTTATGTTGCTTTGTACCAAACTACTACTCAGGTCGAGATGAGAACAGCAAAATAAATACCATCACGGATTTTCATTAACTTTTTAGTGCACCTTAGTGACAGCTTGTAAAACTGTAAACCTATTGAGGGATGATTAAAAACAGTCTTATCTGCTAGATTTAAACTATGGCAATGCCTTAAATAATTATGTTTACTGGTCTATAGTTTGTTACAAGGTTTTACATTACTTTACATAAAAATTTAAGTAGAAATCCATTGTTTTGCTTTGCGTAAAATTTGGTTAAATGCACTCAAAGTTTAGGTAAGTGATAGGACTTTTACAGATGCATTACCACGAGATCTTAAGGAATACGTTATTATACGTAATGTACGTGTATACGAGTAGAATTGCGTACCATCAAAACAGCTTGTCACCCATATGTGTTGACTAACTTTATTTATTATCTACTGTTATACATAATAACAACAATAGTAATTATGGATACCCACTAATAAATTTACTAGCCTTTTGGATGCCGGAACTTACAGTCATGACTTCAATTTTGATATGTGAGGGTCATAGGAATAAAATGGACATCTTGGCCCGATTATTCCAATATTAATATTCAGTTAAAGGGTACTGCCAACGTCTTACATAATTTTGTGCGAGGTATGTGAAATTGTTAATACGTGTCTATTAATTATGCAAAGGTCACGCGCCTAACGATTCCCGTCATAATTGTCTGAGTAAACCCTCGTCAAGGTAGTGTTTAGGGTAAAGTACCCAGTTTTCACACTACCGTTAACAATTGAATTATTCTTAGAAAATTTAGACTTTACTAAAGGGACATAATAAATTGAGTAAATAGGTTTATTTTGCGTAAGTATTCGTGTGTATGAATGTATGCGCATACTAGTAAATTAGGACGAATAGCAAACATCTTGTAATAATAAAATAGAAGTAATGAAATAACGCATTCTACACTCATAGCCCCACACTAGGATTCCCTGTATCGTGGGTGCCATGGACACACACAAGACAAATACACTAAC
>DWIJ01000323.1:0-12086 GCA_018248315.1 Chioides albofasciatus
GTTAGATGATAGATGTATGTATGGGACTAAATAATCGTTATTTACAAATCACAGTCCTAATGTTTTTCCAGAAATTAAATTATCTTTAAAGAATGAGCACCAATTCAATGTGCGCGAGGCTGAAAAATATCTATATTTGAAAAATACCTATAGGTAGGTATAGTATAATATCTTACTCTTTTAAGACCACAGCTATCTTTAGGTAGTAGGATTTATTTGGAATCCACAATTTCTTAAAAAGTATATATACGATTATTTTGAATCCAGTGTAGAATTTTGTTGTAGTAATAACTTTTCATTCATACAGTTCCTTCTTTCCCTTCATTACAATTTGTATTATAACTTGTTCTTAATTATAAATGTTAAAAATTGTCTCATTACGACCAGGCTCCACTTTAATTAGTAAAAAGATAGTGTTTGAAAGTTGGAGCGTTCATGCTCACGTTATCACATAAGAAAATTAAAACAACGGAACTAATGCATCACACGTTAGGTGACAGTAGTGGCACAAGCGAACCGGGGTGATGTGAGAACCCGCGGGTATCGACGGCCATTGTTGCGTGAGAATGGTGCGGTGAACGCTCCCAGCGCCACCGCTTGCTACTCGTGATTTCTGATTGCCTAGTACCTACATTTTCTTATATCCATTTGCTATTATACAATTTTCTCCCGTTTCAACTCACGTATTACTTTATTTTACTTCTAACGCGTCTAAAAGACTTTCAAAGGTATTATTACTTTATCATACATCATAAAACTTTACTACGCGTCCATAATTTATATTATAAGCTTACGGCTTATACGTCGCACGTGCTTAGAACTTAAATGGAAATTTACCAACCGATATTGTACCCATTGTCTTATTTCTATAGGAAACAATAGTTTATTCAAGGCGCGAGTTGCAGCAGCGGGCGGGCCGCGATTGGCCATACATACTACTGTCTTTTAAAATATTCCTCGGACAAATTGCCTTTGAAACGTCCACACAATAGGCTTTTAGATGGACAGTAACAAGCAATGCATCATAATTTTTCAAAGGATAACTTGTATGAAATAATAATCGTAACTTTCTACACAATCCCTCTTTTACGAAATGAAAAGGATAATTATTTTTAAAGTCTCGCACTAAAAGTTGCAGTGTTTTAAAAAATCGGGAAGTTATTTGTTTCCATTCGTTTTCATTCTATATTTGAATACAGACAATAAGTTTTAAATGTAAGATAAGTATTTATTTGTATCCTTCAAATAGCAAATTACATACATTTAGCAATTAACAAAACGTTATTCAATTGAGTCACGAATTGCATCGAGCTAATCGTCTAATGCCATTTAAGTACCTAACTAATTGGTAAGCAGGTACTTACTTCATTTTACATAATGTTTTACATAATGAATAAAGCTTCCTTTAAATAAAGATTAGGGACTCTCAGCAGTTATAGCGACAGACTAACAGTACCTAATTAGATTCAGTCTTCAGAAAGCATTTAGAATGTTGCGTATAAATAATTAAACAACCTTTAGTAACTATTCATTACATTAAATGCATTGCTCACTATTGTGGTATAATGTGCATAATTAAACTTTGGAATGGAATGTTTGTCGACTGAATCAGTCAGCAATTTACCGCGACTGTCCTCGCAAACGTTTCATCTGTCTTTATATTACAAAAGATTCGAAATCAACTCATAGTATAGTGGCACATTACATATAAACTTACTCTGAATAGTGATAGAGTAGTTTGGCCCAACAAATTTTCTGGTGATTCTCGACGAGCGGCCGAGGGCGGGCGGGAGCGCGGCAAAGTGTTGTGCCGGACGCCGGCCAGAGAGCCCACCAGCATCATATCCTTAGGAGGCAGCAACTCCCGGTCTCTAAGACCTTCGATCTTCTGCTTCTGTATCGCCGTCCCAGCTTTCTTGGCCCCATCGCTCGCCTCCTTACGCTTGTACCGAAACTTTATCATTTCACCGGCTAGTCCGCATAGCTCGCACTGATTACACGATTAGCTTAGCGAATTAAACGAATTCGCCCTGAATCCTCATTTCGATTCCACATACATGCCGGTCGTGATCGAAGACAATGGCTGCGCGCTAAATATACATATCACAATCAGTGTCCGCGAACAACTTCGTATATGGCAATAAGTAAACTAAACACGTACGATTGAGAAACTTTTCATTAGAATTCCACTCGGCCGTCCAAGTTAGCTACGCTCAACTATGTTCGGCCAATTCGCGTTTTATTAGATAAGTCGCGTCTATGTTGTGCCATGTGTGCACAAAAAAACTAAAAGTTTCGGCGGGAAGACACCAGTTGCAGACGATCAGGTAGATCCCGCTCGCTAGGCAGGTGTTTCAATAATTAAAAGTTATTAAACAACTGCCGCATTACGTCACTGTCTAAGGTAAAATACTGTAGATTCACCGACACGATTATCACTGTTAATAAAGTTTTAATAATTACGTAAGTTAGAGCTTTCGCGGCGTGCGCTCGTCCCAGAGCAGGCTTTCAAGTAGACTGACTTAAGACTGAAGGCAACGTGCGGGGGCGGGAAAGCCGAGCGCCTCTACCTTCCAGGTAGGTACTATTTTTTGTAGTCTATTGTTAACGTAACTCACGTGGGTTCAGTAAGCCCAGTGCCATCTCTTTCTAACTAGGGGACCCGGATATAAATGCCTCTCTTTTCACCTCGGCGACACGATGCTTTGTTTATATTTCAATAGTGATAAGTTAAACTCGAAATCCAGGTTCGGTGGATTTGTAGTTTAACATACAAAAGGTACAATGGAACACGTGCACTCAACATTGCACGGTAGTGTTAATTTTTGAAAATTAGTTCAAAACTTTTAGCAACTTAGCGGTTATATTAGCTTAGCTTCGAACGTTTTTATAAATTTCTCTGCGCGCTTTTATTTTATAAATTTACTTTGTTTTTACTTTACCTACATTACATTACTTTATATATACTATATAGTACTTGCAAATGAATAAAAACATACGAAATTCATTTGGTAATTTAAATAAAATAATGATGTATTTACTTGTACATGAAGTGGGTCATAGGTGTACCTATTTTTATATCTATTTGAATTTTTCATTAAATTTAATTATATGGACTATAACTGGTGGACAAAAAAATCCTACAAAATAGTTACAAATAGAACAAATCTGATTTTGTATGACGTCATACTCAACATTGTAACTAAAACTATTATTTGAGAAACGCGTATCCCAATGTATCCCAATGATTCATCACAGGAATGTAAAGGGATGCATAAACAAATTACTCTCGCACGTCAACCACGACGTGGACCCAAAATAAAATAACACCCCGTAAAAATGTGGAGCCCTCTTGTCATTACGTATTTATCGTACAAACGCACTTTCTATATGAGTCAGAGTGGAAGTATGTCGAAGTCGTAAAGTATGTGGCCAGCTTCCTTCTCCAAACTTCGATTAGGGTGTTGAAACAAATATTGTTACACGTTACTCTAACATTGATTGCAAAGTAGTGATTGATGCTAATGAGTTTTATTTGATTGTATTTCTAGTCTGTAATGTATGTATAAGTTTATAATGATGAGACATAACCCATGGTACTCGGTGAGTTCTTTAGAGTGTGTGAAGTCTACTTATTCGTACTTTACTAACGCCGTTGATTATGGCCTTATCCTTGTCACACTGAGATCCTTGCCCAACAATGGGACAGTAATGACGACTGTTACCCTAGATTAACGAATTAGGAAAGTAAATTCATTTTATTCGTGAAATAATTATAGAATTGTAGTAATAGCAACTACACTGTTCAATCAATGTTTCAATGTTAAACACTAACATGACTTTAACATAATGAGCTCATAAGTTAATAAACAACATTTCTCGGAACTATGTAACTATCGTGACTAATAAAGCTTGCCACTTATGGAATACAGAAAAAACAGCGCCCACAGCTTTTAAACTTTTATTCGGCATGCCCTCTTTAGGTAGTCTCATTTGTAGCTTATTTGCAACGAGACAATTAGATGAGGTTTTAATGGCGTTGAATTTTATTAGTGAAGCCAACCACCATTATACCGTATAATCGAATTTATTGCTTTGAACTATACTAAATTTATTTTTAAAGCAGTGTTTCCCAACTGACTGTCGTTGAAATTAAATATGCGACGACTATTAGAATGATGTAGTCAATTTTTTTAAGGGTTACTTCTTTTAGAATAATGACAGTCTTATATAAGACTGTGTCAGCGTCGTATCAGTGTCAGGGTCATGATTTGGAGTTTATACCCTCTACACCTTTTCTACAACGAGGATGAATATCTAAAAAGTTGCCGACCGTTTTTTATATTACCGACCGACTTAATGCAATATTGATAACACATGATAATGATTACATAGTCTTATGTGTTGTTAAGTAGCAGTTGCCTAGCAGACTCTAGGTCTATTTTAAGTACAAGTAAAGCGATACGTCCACCCCAGACCAGCCCTGATCTAAATATAGCATCGCGATCTTTGCGTCAAGTTTTCCTACCGAGTATCTGGTATTAATAATACGATTCAACAATATCAAGCAAGCAGTGTCCATATCCGTGAGACCTTTCTCACACTGCGATCCAGTTACAGTTCATGTATAACGGAGTGTGAGAAACTCTAATCGGTTACAAAATTGAAAATAACTTTCCATCCAATTAAGACGCTTTAATGAACTTTCTTTACTATTGTGCTAATTTTCTTTACAGGAACATTGATTATTCTGTTTTTGTTGTCATCTTCGTTCATGTGTGTGTGTCACAGTTTTCTTACTAGAAAACTCTAAGTATGATGGAACAATATACCGATCAATGCTTTCTGATATTACTTAAGCACGTTATCAATTTTTTTTATCTAAAACATTTAATCTTTAACTACTTTAAAGTTGACAAAAATTATGTGTCGTTTAAAGTCCTTTGGGAACAAATAATGTATAGAACCCTTTTGTTTTAATATTATGAAAAAACTTATTAAATATAATGAATACGAATTATAGTCTGTAAAAGTCCGTATGGTGTAATTATGGGTGATACATATTAGTATGTCAATGTCTTAATTATTTTATATTTAAGTACTTATTTATTTATTTTTTGTAGGTAGCGTTTTCCTCACATCGTGGAGAAAAGTAGCAAAATCTATCGTTGAACCGGATGAGGAAAATTCCAAACGTTACAGCCTTTCCTTGAGGCCTTGTAAAGAATTTCGTCATCGGTTCTTAGAACAAGGATTATTCAAGAGGCGGACCCGGCGGCGCGCATATATCACGATGCTTACCCTCTCTACCTCTTGCGAAGGCTTTTTCATTGTACCAGATTAGATGGAACGATAGCTAATGAAGGATTTTAGATGTAAAGCACTTGCGTCATTTGGAAGCGCTATTGTTTTTGGTAATGATGTGTGTTAAAGATAAGTTCGAGTTGCATGCGAAATCTTTAACCGTATCCAAAATACATCTATCAATTTTGATTTCAAATCGGTCACTCAAGACTATTATTTAACTGTAAGTAAGTAACTACGGAGAAAGGTACGGACCGACTCTACAATATCTGTTCTTAAGATTTTTTATTTGAAGCGACATACTTGTAGTAATTTTTTGTCACTACAAAGAATTGATAACTCCTTAATTTAACTCATTGATACTTTTGTACCCGAGAACATTAACACCATTGATATTATATTTGAAGATAATATTTTCTTTACGTCCAGAAGGGAACATTAATTTAGAACGAGTTTGATAAACTCGCGTGTACATTTCAATTGATTGCACGGTGAATTATCGTGGCCACAATCAATTTGTTCTACTCACAACATCTAATTCAATCACGCGGCGAAACTGGCAATAGTATTGTGCAAGATAAGAGGGAAACTAGTAGACAGTATTGACATTTGAGCCAAGGAGAGTTAAATGTTTGAATCGTAGTTACCAAACAACTATACTATTGTACTAGCAATGGTGTAAGCAGGCGGGCTGTTACTTAAATATAAATTATCTTTTTATCAGATAGCAACAATAAATAACCTTTTTTGAATCTTTAACGTAAAATAGGATTTTTGAAATAGGAGTTTTGAAATTAGCCAATTAGCTACAGACCCCCAAAAAAAAATAAGGAAAAATAAGAATTTTAAAACAAAGGGGATATGACTATTATTGTTACATTTTTTCTATACAAGTTTTCTGCATCTACAAGAATTATGTTATTGTCAAATAATTAATAGGATTACTTTATTGGAAGCAACACGTAAATAAAAGAAAACAGTTGTCTACTATGTAAATAGTTATCAGCGCATTGAACTCAACACATTTATCGGTTGTAGGTCTACTCGATACTTATGGGATTTTAATGTTCAAATTGACTGCCAATATTCAACTTATACTGTTACATTTACAGCTCTGAACGTGATTATGTAGACAATCTGAGATCCTCCGTGGGACGAATTCGCAAGCAACGTCGAGGACAAATGGAGCATTTTATGACAAAGTTTGAGTTGTGGGACGGTTGTTTGGCAAATATACAGCTGTACATATACGACGCAAGTGCACAAATATGTCACGCCAAGTGGGCGAACAATGGGCCCCAAATAATGACATGTAATTAGTGACATTACAACAACTGTTCGAAGAATCGATAGGTAGTAACACTTAAACAGTAATTATGAGCGTTCACGCACAATGATATAGAAAATGTTTCGAAATACACATGCTACTTGATAGTTTACTTCTATGTATATACGCACTTTGGCCAAAATAATATACATAAGAGTATATAGAAAGAAATATGTTTGCCAGAGAGTTTCAGACTGCCTTTGTAGTTTGCTTTATGTTATCCTAGGAACCTGTTTGGAAAATATTTTTTTACAGTCCTGTTCGAATGATTATGTGTATACGGAGTATAAATGTAGATATATCGATGTTTTTTTCTTAAAATTAAATGGTTAAAAACGCATTTGTGTATACCGTATGGATCCGTATAAAAACAACCACACAATCACGAAATAAGACGCATACGGACAGTACGTAGGTAGGTACATACACACATACTATAGTATAGTAGCTGTCATATGTGTAGTATAGCCGAAGTCATTCGCTATTTTTAGTAAAACGACGCAAAAAAAGTTCATGAATTTTCGTATTACGTCGTATCAATAGTGGCAGAGGAATTTGGCCATGAAGGCGGCTATTTATCTATTGCAATAATGAGTTGTCGCAGACACATTTAAATAAATTAACGCTACGAGCCATAAGAAGTACGTTCAGCGCGCAGCTCTCGAGTTGCACCTACAAGGCTAACGGCTAGCCACTGGAAATCACTTCCAATAAACACTGTCACAATACCGTTCACTTGGTTATAACACTAATGAAAATGATAATGAACTTTGACACTCCATCACTTACACTTACGGTATGCAAATGTCACGAGTCACTCGCGGTGGAATTTGCGAAATATTGACAGTAAATACTCGAAATCGGTCTAATTTCGCGCGGGAACACTTCGCGTATACCAACGTAGCACGCTACTGTGCTATGCGTGTATAGCTGTATATTTTTAGTTTTAATTTATCACGATATAGATCTATACGTCTGCCCGCGGCGGTCGAGAAGCAGCGTGTACGCAAGCGCACAGTGACAGGGCACAGACGCTCGTGTGCATGACAAAGATAAGTGACGGAGGCTCTGGCGCCTAGTTCGCCGTGCCACGAGAGCGAGCGAGACGCAAGAGAGGCTTTAGCGGGAGTCCGGTTACGTATCTTGTACTTGATATGGCTGAGATGAGGTCTTTGTAGGCTCCAAAGGAGCTTAATTATTTTTAAATACCCTTCTCTCCTTTAGTTTTCTTCTTTGTGAGCGTCTAGCCAAAATGTTGCCACATAGGTATACACAGTGAAGCTTTTAAACTATACGAGAGTTCGAAACTCTATCAAGGTGATTAAGTTAGTTCGCTGAGCTTAGTTAATTGCCGTTTTGCGTCTATCAGATCATCGACCGCGCGAACGTTAACGTTAGATCACAGATACTTTAATTAAGATACTATTACCTGTTCTTTTTTGTTAATGCTAATTGAGATTGGGATGCAAAAGAGCAACCATTAATTGGAATGTGTAGTACGTCGTCGTAGAGAACCGTTGCACTAGACCGAGATCTAGATTTTCAAAAACAGTAGGTTGTAAATGGTTTTGAACAGAATACAGATGATATTGCGAAAGAGGTCACATGGCCACTTTCCAATTTTTAAAAGACTAGTTTTAGTAAGAAAATATATTAACTGTTTACTTTGATACTGTGTCTCATAGGTAATATGAACCTATATTGCAATTTTGTAAAATTAGCAAGTAAGTTTTTGTTTTAATTGAAATATATTTGTTTCCATATTTTTTTGATAATTCATTTCGAATCCAATCATAATTATTTTTTCTCGAAAGCAATTTAAAATTTCGTGTTTCAATAGAACCTAAAACATCCTAATAACGTAATAATCACAAAACACTATTATTTATTCAGATTAAATGTTATATTCTAACGAGTATTCATTTGAAATGGACCGAACAAATCTCAAAACAAGATGTCGCGCACTGACCGTTTGTGCAACGATGCTCTTCTCAGAAAGCATCGTAACTCCTAACATAATAGAGATAGCGTAATACGATGCGCACCTTATCATTACGCATATGTACGCACTTCATCATGCGATATACTTTTTCTAACGATAACGGTTCTAGGTACAGACTTTCCTAATGCTCCTCCAAAGATAAGTTAGCCCTTACATGGATCTAGTCACTACGGCCTTTTTTCCATTGATATTTCTTTACAAATAGACAAACAAAACATCTGAACGCCTCAAGAATGTGTACAGAATCACAAAGCGTTGCAAAATGTATTCTCGTAAAAGAAATACGATACGTGCAAATCTTCACAAAAATCAATCAGTTCTATTCAGAATTCTATCAGAAAGAGTGTAAATAAAATCACGAGCGAATAGGTAAGTAAGTGATTGTCATTTTTTGAAGCATCATTAGTCTTGTTCTTATTTGATAAGTTTCTCATTCATCTATCAACTCAAAGAAGTCACCGCTAAACAAAAGCCTTCTCTAGAGGAGTCTAGAGACAGTATGGGTTCAATCTTATAAAAGAAACGAGCAGAACACACAAACTTTCACACGAATTCCTATTTTTTCTCGACTTAAATATAGCCTATGTTCATTAGGGATAATGTAGGATTCTAATTATATAATATTATTTCTCACGCTAAAGTTCTCTTCAGATCTAATTTACATATTTCAATAAGAGGTAATATAATTTTAATTTGAAGCCACATTTGCCCTATTGAACCATCTTCATAAGTTGAAATTGGTGTTCGTTACTTCATATTGACGCACTTCAGTGCAATCACTTTATAAATGTCAAAAGTTTAACGTTTACTTCTCGTATGTAAATTAAGGCAGAATGATCTATGGTTCAATATTTTACCACAAAATAATAATAATGTATTAAGTTGAACTTTATATTGTACGAGCATCGCGGTTCACTATAAACATACTGCAAAAAATAAAAGAGACATGTAGAGTAATGTTCAATACGAACAGAACAAATTATGTTTAAAATAACGGGTCCTTATTCTGTAAATACATAAATATAGAAAATCTTATTTTCGTAAAGTAAACTCCTTTCGAAAAAGAAACAGCGCCAAGATGGTATTTCAAACTTGGAGCTTTTGTAAAATAAAAATCAGTGCCTTTGTACCAAAATGCGATTAGTCCAAACCGTAAACGAAGCAGACGTTCACACGGTAATAAAAGCCTTGACAAAAGCTAACTACTTAGAAATAGTCAAGAATAGACAAAGTCAGACATTTTTAATGCTTACTATAGAACTTACTAACACTCTGAATTTGTTTACTATGAGTTTCTTAATGTTACAAATTGAAATGGTTACTTTATGAATGCCGTTTTAACTGACAAAGTTACTTCTTATAACATCGGATAGTGTAGTTATTTTCTATATTAGCTAGCCATTTTTAGTGGTGGTATTTTCTATTCCGTAGTGATAACCATTAACAATATATCGATTTTTTGTTTGCTAAATATCAAAATTTCAAGTAGGCAGAATTTGTCAATCAAGTGATTAATGAGCACAATAGACATAACATTGCATAGATAGATAGTAAAACCTTTCTCGCAGTTCTGTCGTATTAATCTAACATTTCATAGTGTATCAGAACTATTTTTATGTCAGTAGAAATGAGAAAAGTTACTATCGGACACACCTTCACACCATTCGGTCACTCTCACCATCTCAATATTTGTTACCGAACATGTGTGTCAACGGCCTAAATTTCCATACACTTGCTCATTTCACTCGCAGACACGATGACCATTTGCAACGAAATTACATTATAATTACAACTTTACGTGTGGTATTGAGCATCGCATATTATTATTTATTGTTTAAGAGGTTCATTTTGGGTGTTTTCGAGATGTGACTGTTTTTTTAATGAAAAAGGCTCTAAAGAATTACAATCCTATAAATTGGTTGTTGTTTTAAAGAGTTTTAAATGGTCAACTTAACTAATTAACTGAATTCAACGCCGATGAAGATGTCAACGTCTTGGTTAAGCAACGAAACTATAGAATCTAGCGCTCGAGGCGAATGGTAATGGTGTCGCGCCGGCGCCTAAGCTATAGATGTCACATGCGTACACGCACTTACAGCTACTGTGAGCCACTTACACAACTATACGCGTAACAGTACCTCACGAATTGTACACTATCCTTATTTTTCTTCTGTTAAGTGATCGAAATTTTGAAATTGAATTGAATTTTGAGTTACTTGCGCTAGTTGCGGTATCCAAGTACTAAACCTACGCGCTTCGGTCGTCCGCCTAATGTTTTGAAGGGTTCAAGTTAACAGCCTTTGAAATATTCATCAATTTTTTCCTGAATTTTAAAACTATTTGAAGTACCTAAAGAGATTAAAAAAGATAACCATATTTTTTTCAATTATTTGGTTATGCTTTTTCTGTAAATTTTGTCGCAAAATTAGTTAAATGTGAGCCGGACTCGTGCTGATGATTTTGACTCAAAATAAAACTTTTTATTTTGTGATTTGGAACAGAGTGTAAGTCCGATCGTAAAGTAACAATAATAGCCGATAGATCGAATATTTATAATTTTAAAAGCACCGACTCATTAATTTGGAATATAAACATTATTAAATCAGAGTACCACGGAATGAGTCTCATGTATAAAATTAAAATAAAGAAATACGTAAACGTCGTCTTTGACTAAGTAATATTTGTGAATAACTTGTTCTCGGTACGTTTGGCAAAGTGAAATCCTAACTTCTGATTGGAGTCAGGGAAGTAAGTTACAGTTCGAGGAAAGTTACCACAAGTTATTTCGTTCCATCCTAACATGTCGTCTTCCAGGATTGGAAATGGAATACAAGTCTGCTTGCCTTAATTACTTAAATCAAATAACTGAAGCAGGTACTTATCAATTTAAGTTTGTTAAAATTGCGTACTGAATTACTCATTCATTAATTACAACAGATTATGAAATTAATTATTCTATGAGCATTAATAAATTATTGCTTATCCTCACAATAAGTAGGATAATTTATTGTAAATTTTAAAATGTTGAAGAAAAGTAAAAGTACAAAAGATTTTTAAAATACTTTACAATTCATTCGATGTGTTTCTTTAGTGGATAAGTTTAGAAAATACGGATTAGGGTGTGTCTCTTTTTACAATAATAAACTGCAATATTATTTGAATTTTGACTGTACTGACTTAAAAATGAGTTAAAAATAATATGTATTACATTCGAATTACGTTTTTAGATTATAAGAACGGTGGCTGAACCCATGGTGGTTAAAAATAGTATTGTTTATCGGAATACCGCTAGTAACCAGTTATGGTTTCGACAAGAGGACTCCGGTATAAATTTAGCGAAGGAGAGCGGGTTCTGTGCTATGAGCCAGACCCAACAAAGGCTAAAGTGCTGTACGATTCAAAGGTAAAGTCTTCATTATCCAAATGTTACTAAAATTCTTCTATAAACAAATC
>DWIJ01000324.1:0-12082 GCA_018248315.1 Chioides albofasciatus
GGTTTATTTCGTTAAGTTTTGTTGTAATGTTTGAAGGTAGTTGATCCTACGTGGTGCATTTCCGGCACCACCACGTCCACATTTATTTCTGCTTAATAACAGCAGTGTTAAGCGTTGCTGTATTCTGGCTTGAAGGGTGTTGTAAGGGATATATACTTTTCTGAGGCATTTTAGTTTAATCCTCAGGGGCAGCGGCGCATCTATGGTCACTTACCATATGGTAGACTGCACGTTCGTTTGCTACTCCTAACAAAAATAATTTAAGGGTTTCAGTAATTGTATGTATGTATGTGTAAGTGTATCCTATTGCTTGACGTAAATTATTACTCACTTAGAGGGGTTGTTGTAGTCATTATGGTGCTCCAATTCAGATTCATAAAATAAAAGATTGTTAAATAAAAACCAAACTGGGATTTTAGTGTGTAAGTCAAAATGAGAAATACTGGTCGTAAACCCTAGTATGGCAATAAACGTTTTTACAACTTAACGAGTTACAAATAAGGCGATGTTAGAACACTCTAGCTGTTGTAATGTCTGATGTAAGTTATTACTTTTTATCTTTATGTATCTTTCCTACTTACTTGCTTACTGTTGATTTAAGTAACTGCTGACATAATGTGGGAAAAAATTAACGTTAGTTTAACTTAGCATCATAATCATTTCTAATACCAATTCTGGTATTTGAAAATGTGACGTGAGGTCTAACAAACTTTCAGTCTTTATTAAAGTCTATAACTTGTAACTCTATTGTGCTGTGTTACGATTCGGAAGTACACGTACCATTAAGAGTTCTGCCACCTTGAAATCTGGAATATTGAAGTAACTGCAAAGTTACATGGAAATTAATATAGAAACGGGTATCTCAAAAATTTGCCCACTTTGTCATCAGTACAATATAATAAGTTAAATGTTACTCTATAAAGAACATTCACAAGTTACTTACAGAGAGTGTCTCGTGAATGATGTTACGGCTTCCTGACACCAGCGAGACGCAGCGACAGACGTGTGTCGATGTCACGTCGTCGAGACACTCTATCAAATTAATTTACTAGAACATGCTTGATACCTACTTAAAATTTATTTTTGTAAAGAGTGCAGAGGATGACCGGATGAAGGAAACTATGAGAATGATACCTAATACAAGAAATTCACAATTTAAAAACATTTTTTTCGTATAATTGAACCGCAGTTTTTATATTACGTACATTTCAGTAACAACAACAATTTAAAAGTATAAAGTTATTTTAAAAATAATTATGAACATTTGGGTTGTGCTGCAAAAAGGAAAGTTCTCGTTTTTAATTTAATATGTTTAAATAAAATTCTCTTCTTACAAATGACGTCACGGTGTCTTGACACCAGACGACAGACGTGTCGGTGTCACGTCGTCGTGTCAATCCATCCAACTAATTTACGAGAGCGCGGTCGACACTCAAAGTGTATTTTTGGATCGTTCTCAATCAGCAACCAGTTACTTTTACCGAAGGAATTTCACAGGAATCGCTGGAATGGATCGAAGCTGCTTTAAGACGCATTTAAATTGGTTTTGAAGTGCGGAATGGATTCACGTGCGGTTTTCGATACTTATTTAAGAACGAGCTTAGCCCAGCGGTTTCATCGGCGTTTAAAAGTGTGAATACATAATAGATTTCATGTTTTTTCATTTTGTTGCAGGAAATCCTTTTTTGTAAAATAAAAGTAGCCATTTGTCCATATAACACCAACTAAACTGGTAATAAAAATCCCGTCAAAACTGGACCAGCCTTTTAGAAGATTATCTTCCCTTTGTTTTTGACAAAGAGACAGATAAACAGTCAGACAGGCGAAAATTTGTATAAGTACCGTAAATACTTTCACGTGTATCTATTTATTAAAACGCCAGATAACAAGTTATGTTATGCCAGAATAACAATTCTGGCATAACAAATAGAAACTCAATTTTTATTTATTTGTATAGATTTATCTTCGAGTTTAGGGTGTGAATTTTGAATTTATTACGTAGGAAATAGCTGCGGGTGTTGCGTTTTAGCGTGACACATCTGCTTTTGAAAGCTTAAGTGACAAGACGTTCCGAAAATAGACAGCTTGCAAGGGTGGTAAAATGTGGTGTTAAAGTGCGATTTACTATGTAGCAAAAATATTTTGGTTCTCTGTTGTTGTCGTTATATTAAGAAAGGTAAGCTAAGTGTTTAGACATTGTAATCGTAATAAGGCAAGTAGCTATAAATACACTTACACACGTAATACTAAGCGGATTGTAAAACTTAATTGACAGTGTTAATAATAGTTACTTGTTACTAGCCATTTTTTGTCTAGTCTACTTTTTGTCAGCGTTAATAAAACGTCATGTTTCCTATTAAGCTGTTGATTGCTAATGAAACATACACGTAATTTGAAATAAAAACGATCTTGAAAATAACAAGCACTAAATCAATGGGGTTATAAGGAAACATAAATCATCAGGAGTTGAAAAAAGTAAGAAAAATATATAAAGACGTTCCCTACAGATTTGCTGGACGCACGCACGCCGTTAACAACTTGGTATAACAAGCCGCTGACGAGATCTCTAATATGTAAAACCATGCTGACTGTATGTAGAAGTGTTTTTGTGAAGACTAGATCTAAAAAAATATATTTATTACTACGGCTACTTCTTCTACAGTAATACTAAACTCTTTTCTAAAAAAATCTCGGAGGGTTTCATCCAAAATTTACATTTTATTCATGGGCAGGCAAATTGAATACACATTTATCTGAATGTGTTTCATACAATTCTGTCGTTAAATCGAGTAGATTCTACTTCTACTCTGTTTTTCTTTTTACCCGTATGTCTGTAGAAATGCACGAGGATCACATGTGTACAAAGTCAGCTGCAAATCTACGTACATTTGCAACTCCCGGCAGCCGGCAAGCGGATATTATATGGCTTTTGATCAGATTTGCGAATACACACCTGCGTCGCAGCACTTTATAAACGTATGCATTCTTAAAATACATCGGTCGTCGCTGCAACGCGATTTTCGCGCCACACGGATTCGCGGGCGGAATAAAATGCTATTTTTACGGTTGTAATGTACCTACTAACGTTGAATTTTATGTCAACTACGTTGGTGTGCTTTTCCCTGTTTAGTTATGCATGCTGACTTAGAATCTGTCCGTAATATTGTAGTGTTCTAACAACTTACAAAATATTTATCCTTTCCTCATAACCTAGTACTATACTTATCCTGGTCCATGTAATTTTGTGCCTGACTGATTGTTTATAAGACTGAGTAAAATTAAAACGCCTATCTGCAGTTCAGTGTAACAGTGTTTTGTTTGCTACAAATGTTGTATACCTATCACCAATATTTCTAAGAAGGGAAGTATAAACAATAACTTGGAATAAGCGGAGTCTTGTCTATAAAAATATATTTATGTAAATCTAATAGCTTTTTCCTTTACGTTTAACCGATTTAAACCCAGCTTCCACTTACCCGTCTGCTATTTAAATTTCCGCGTGATTTGAGACATTACCTCCAGTGCAGAACCGTTTCCGCCCACTGATGCGCAATGGAGATAGATCTCGTAAAGTTTTATCAGCAACTCTTTTACCTTATCCTTCAACTACTTCGATCTGCTGCCACATCTATATGTGCCTATCTTCTGTCTCTATCTCGTAAACGGATCTAGATTGATTAAGATATTTCAGATGTGTGTCTTGGATTTAAAACCGCATATACTAGGAGGATAAATATGCCATCAAACTAGAAACTTCATGGAGTTGTAAGTATTTATGTAAAAAAATACTAGCATAGATAACAAATTCGTTTTACTTTCACTATCCGTATCTAGCACAAAACTATTTCGGTTTGGTTGGAACACAGAATTTGGTAACAGAAAATAATCGTCACCATTGGAATATTCCCAAACATTTGATCAGCAAACACGTTCAGAACAACAGGTACTGTCGCAATCATCAGCGAGACGAGACAGCGCTCTGTCAATACTATTACAATACGAACAAACGTTCCAACTGACAGGAATGCCGGCACTTGACACCTGTGTATCTCGTATTACTCCAACTGCTTTTGTACTCCCAACCCTTTTATCTATAACATACGCTTCACGTTCTCTTGAGTCTCCGTACATAAAAAAGTCAGTGTCAATGCTAGAATAACAATAAAGGTTTAGTGAATAAACGGTTTTCGTATATTTGTTGTCACGGCTGGTATTAGCTACGATCACTTTGTGTGTACATGCGTCGTGTTATGACATTTTGACATGCCGGGTGGTATTGTTAGGTTTGAAAGCATTGGAAATGTCCTATTGTGAAACGGAATGAGGAATTTATGGTAATTCACTAAATGTTAGGTATTTAAAAACATCTGCGTTTGAAGATTCCAAGAATGAGAAACATGAATTTGTACGTCGTAAAATGGTAAACGTTTTTATGGCGTAGGTAACTTAAATTGATAGTAAAATCATGTTTGTCAGGAAAATAGATATAACCAACACCATGAAAAGTTCGTTTGTGAGTAAAGATTAAGTTTGTCAAACATTTCCTACCGAGCAATTCTGGAAACGTTTCGTCTGTAAAATATCTGAGAATTTTCCCTAACGTGGCCATTTCCTTCGCGGCAGTTCTCACCGGAAGAGCGATAACATGAAGCCCCGTCGACATCGGATTCCTTCGATGACAGATTTCACGGACGAGTTCTCCCACTCAGGAACCAGTTTAAAATTTGAAGAGATTACTTTTACGTTAAATCAATATAAAGTTCTTAACCGCTCACCCGGTTGATTTTGTTACGAAACTGTTGGGCTCACTGATTAACATATCGTTTTTAAACAAACTTTCCTATTGAATAATATGGGATGCCTCATCGGCTTCGCTTGTTGTATCAAATTAAGAGAAAATATTAATAAAGCTTCAAATCGTTTATGTTTATTTAGTGATTACTACAAACACGTTAAAATTGTAGTCGAGATTGGGCGAGTTGTGTTAATTTATCGATAGTATATTGACTAAACAATCTTCATCAAATAATATTAATTCTTGCACAAATGTGTTGAACTATTGAATTATAATTTTCTGATAGTTCATAAAATTTTGGCATAAATACAAGTAGTTTGTACGTGTTTGTACATTGTTTACTTGCATAATTACGTCCTTATATTATGATGTCAACTTATGTGGTTTAGAAAAATGAAACCCGTAACAACAAGATTTACATTGAAAATATTATAAAAATATACGAGTATTTACAGTTTAAATGATTTTACTGAAATAAACTGCATGCTGGACGGCTGATTTTTTTTTTATTTTACCTAAAAGTCCCTCTTAAAGCTCATCTTCCTTAAGCCTCCTGGCCCTCAAAGTTTCCATTTTCATTAATAATTCAATTTGATAACCATTACGTTGTTCAAATTTTCGCCCGCTAAGTGCCAACCCTTCACGATCCCGCATCATAAGTCAAATTCAACATTAATTCCATCACGCACTTTGATCTAGTCGAAAATCTGTTTAGCTACAAACAACGATTCATTTACGAAGAGCCAGGGGATGATATTTTAATGGTCCCAAGACATATTAATCCTCGTTAAGTCCGATAAATTATTCACGTTACTTTTGAGATGCTTTAGGTCAGACGATCTACAGGGAATACACTTTGACTAAGATTTTAAAATATTCATTTTTATGCACCGTTGAACTGCCAAGTGCTGTTACTATTTATTATTTATAAGCTTGCACTAAGACTTAAGACTTTTAGAATATCGTCTATTGCAAAAGTTATTTTGGTGATGTTTTCCTAGTTTCAGAATACTGGCACAGATGAATTAAAATAAATAATACAAATTCATTTTAAACAACCTAGCCAATAGACCAATTAACGCAGCAGTAACGCAATTGACTGTTAAAGACATACTTAATACTTTTTATTTATAACGCGTCTAACAAATATCGTATGTTTTTGATAGATTTCGTAAATTATTTTATGATTGGAGCCACCTGACCTAATGCTTTCTTATTATTCTATATCGTTAATGTCGAGAGCTGTACTGTACTAGAATTTGTTTCAACCTTTTAAAATCGAATAACAGTAGCTGGGAGCCGAAGATTTGAAAAGTAAACGTCGTTATCCTTCCAAATTAGTTTTTTCAAGTCGAGGCTTAACTTAATCGGTATTTTGCTCCGTAAAAGCCTAGGTTTCTCCTATGTCAGCGTAATCTTTAGGTCGTTTTCGTGGAGCAATTTACATATAAAAAGCCCGAGAATTTCTTGTTTTAGCTTTTATCCTGTCTACAACCTACCTACCGTTCTGAGACAATTTCTTTTTATCATTTTGTTGGATGTCTTCTATTTTGTATTCTTATTATAATTTTGTATTTTATGAGCACGTTCAAAAATTAGAAAAGACGTTGAATTACTTTGTGGTTTAACTTTAAATTAAGTGCTACTAACTGGTATCATTTATTTTCCAAAATTACAGTCTTAACTATGTTAAATCCGCACATCTTTTAAACTGGGTTAAAGTATATGACACAATTGTAATTATTGCAACAATTTGAATGATATAACGAAAAATATTAACATGTTTTCCCATAAATCAGACTATAATAGAATCAATGCGCGCCATTAATGTAGTCAGAAGACAAGTGATACATGAAGCGCAATTAAATGGTTCGCTGTAAAAGCATACAGCAATAATTGGAGCAACACGCTCGATAGTGAAAGTAACCGTGGTGGTTGACGCACGGGGCTGCGGTTTCGGGTTACATCCACTGAATGATTTTATTGTCCGGTCCGTTCCATTAGCGTGATTGGCCCGCTCTACTGATGGCTCATTTCATTTTCATTTTCCACTCTATCGGTTAGCCGAATTTTATATCTTCTTTAACAGTGTTGGGTCTAATTGGGTCTTTAATTAATGGTTGAATTTAAAATTGGAAGCTTTTGTTCTGTTCCAGTTCAGTAGGCAACAGTAGCAAAAAGTGGAAAATGTTTGGCGTGATTACTGCTATTATTTGTGTCGTAATTTAGCTTTTTACTACCTCACTTTCAATGCAAATTTAAAATCAGAATGGCTAAAATTGTAATTATAGGTTCCTACTTACAGATCTAATTGCATATCGTCTCAAATTTTATATGTAGTCTTTGCATATTACAGATACTTGCAATTTCTGAGTCTTATTCTCCGCGATGTCGCATATTATCTGATTCGTCTTCAAAAGTGCCTCATTTAAACGGCTCGCTTCCGATGCTAAACGTAAAACCAAAAGCAGTCTACCACTAGGACGCTTGTAAGGTTCAACGACTCTGTAGACTTCTGTAAACAAAACTTGACGAAACTGCAACTGATGAAATTAAAGCTAGATCCTTATCAGTGGATTGTTACTCAATTAGAGCCAGCTGTGGCATTGTTATCACACTTATCACTGTGCAAGTTCCAGCAACTTGGAGCTGGGGAACTGGTCTGAGCAATAATGCTAATGGCGGCTCTCTTGGCCATAACGCTGTTAACGTCTCGCCTGTGATGAATATCTTGGTTATTCAGTTAGTGTTTCAGCGGATAAAGTTCATTGATAGAGTTAATGTTTAGAGTTCCACAAGATTCGACTGCGGTCTATAATTTAGAGATTGTTTAAGTTTAAGAATTGATCATTGTTTGTCAATACTACAATTACAACTTTTTTATAATCTGTTAAATAGTTAATATATATATGAACGCAGCAAGACATCCAAATTTGTTAGCAGTTGTTAGTCACGGTATCTAAAATTACGCCCCTTATATCACTGATTTGTGAACATATGTGAATTTTCTATATGGAGGACATAATTATAATCCAAGCATTCTAATTTTCGTTTTATAACAAATGGTCACAATTACATCTGTCATCTCATTTCCTTTTAAGCTTGAAGTTTGTTTTGGAATTTTACAATTATGGCAGCACTGAAAATCTCAGCCAGGCTCTCAATTACATTATTCTTAGAAACACTATCTGGTTGTTTAATCAAGCCCCAGCTGCGTCTTTGCTAATACTAAATAAACAATCTTGTTTTAGCAAGTTAGTTCAGAACTTGTATTGGACTAACAATAATGCTAATGGTTCCGTTGTATGCAATTACACGTTGGAGCTTGTAGGTATTGTGCTGCTAATCAGCTTATTCAGTTAATCTTTCAGCATTTGCATCTCTTTGATTGTATGCATCTTGTAGTTCGAGGTATGTTGCTCTGTGCAGTAAATTTAGATTACGATTCTCTGACGAAGATTCTATAACGTTATGTTTTAGATGCAACTTTCCTTGCGCGTTGATGTTATAACTTTCAATAAATGTACAATATGTTGTAAAGTAATGGTGGCATGCTTAAGATATTAAGAAAATATTTTTCATGAATTTCCCCAAAATACAATCGAATTTAGCCAGAGGTCTACACACGTCTTGGTATATGATGAATAAGTTAGAAAACTTCGTAGAAGTTTATTTTAGCTACCACACCTTTCACAAACTTGGAAATCAGATGTGATTGGTTGTCATGCGAACTTTGCACCAATCCTTATTTGGTAAACTGTAGGTACTCCAGATCGCCCCCACTTTGCGAAGGCTCCCTTGCCTATTGCCTATTATTATTTGATTTTAATATTATGCCAGCACCATCGACATTTTGAATTTTCCAGGCCAATAAGCATAATAATTTCGTTCCTGTTGGAATTAATCTCGCCAAGCCTTCATAAGTCGGTGACTGCTGCCGCCATATTTCAAGGGCTCGTTTTAATCCCTCGATCCCCCTGGCAAGGACATGGCATAATTGCACCATAAAACATGGAATATAGTGCTGATAGAAGCAATTTGTCTTTTATTGATGCTAATCATTCTTAGAGGTTTATGTGGTACTGTTAATTTTCTGCAGTTAGAGTTATTGTTGTTAAAGTTTCGTTTATTTATTTCACATTATAGATCAAATCACGTTAAATATAACAAAATTATGATGTTGTCTATATCATCGTGTTGTATTAGATATTTTAAATGTTTTTTTTCTTCTATTTAGCATATGATTTTATCAGTACTTTATTAATTTGTAATTTACTGATGCATTCTAAATGGCAGAACTCTTTGTCGTCTGACTGTAATGGGACCATTGCCAAACCTAATTCAAGATATATTTCAAACATACAGAGACAGTACCATAGGATGATTTTCAATCTTACTTGTGACTTCATTTGATTAAAATACACTGGAAACGTGGAGCTACAATTGTTTCAAGAACTACAAACAACCCATATGTTATTTATGCTTTTGCTCATCCCTACAGACATTTGCAAGGGTGAAGTTCCACCACTCTCATATTAAACAAAACACTCGTCAGGGTAAACATGCCTAAACTGGTCCTGAATCCATTAAACCCCATTGAAAACACTAAATATCTTCTAAACTAACCCATTATAAATTCAATTACGCTAAGACGCAGACAATTTGAGCGGGTGGCGCGGGGTGTATCTAAACATATTGCGGGCCACTTGGGCGCTTGGGTGAGTCGGGGTAATGCGACCCGGCCAGCCCTTTATGGTAAGACAACGAGACAAGGAGAACTACGGACTTACGCGCAATTTATGACTACTAAGTCTGGTGACGCTTTGGAATTCCAGGGTTGTTTATGAGCAAATAGGGAAGTTTAATTTGAATGTGATTTAAAGAAAAACAAACAATTTTCCAAGAATATAATTTTCTGTATGCGATCTTGAAATATTCATAAGTAAAAAATATTGTTTCCCTTTTTAAGCCGTTTCTCCATAAACCAAACAGTTCATACCTGAAGTATTTTCAGTTCAAATTGAAATAAAATTCTGTGAAGAAAAATCTTGATAAAGATATTTTTTTCATTTGCTGTATTCCGAGTATATACATATATTTTTGGCGCGAGAAGAATCGTACAGTGCTTACACCTACAGCTAAAGTTGTTCAGCGCCAACCCAAGTACACGGAATAACTTTCATTAATACTTAAGAAAGTATTGCTGGAACAACACCGTCCGTGTAATTCTCAACTTGCTCCGTTCGGTTATTGGATATCTAATTTTCTTTATGACAGTTGGCGTGTTCCGCAGGTCGGCGCCAACTCGATAATGGTTGTTGTTCCTTTAATTTCTTTCCAGAAACTTTGGAACTGTGCGTTGGCTCACGCTTGGCCAATTCTGTATCTACATCATTAGCGTTATTGTGTTTCTACACTTATAGCATTCTTAACTTGAGGATGTATACTTCTGTATTAGTTTTGTAAGTACACTGGGTGGACCGTTGTCTTGGGATGAAGGAAGTGGAAAAACTTTAGATATAAAGGGATTTGGAACCAGTTGTTTATTAGTATCATCTATATCCAGCTATGGATCTTAAGGAGCTGATATATTAAATACATATTTATGTCCGAGTAACTTTGTTATTGATACCTCTACGGTTTGTCCATTGCGGCCTCTCCTGATTTTCTTTTACATTGTTTTTTGTACATTGGGTTAGTGTATAGTCTTCCTAAATCTAGCGTATTATGAACAACAATAAGCAATAATATGAAATTGAACACCGACAACTGTTAGATTATGCTATGATTTCTTATGTTTCTAGGCATATCCAGAATGAAAAAAATCACATATCTTATTAAGTAAATGTCCCATAAACGCTTCCATGAACGAATCTTAACTAAAACACCGATGTCCAGAGTTCTCCCGGTCCCGCGCCTTTGTCTAAACCACGGTCCTAACTCCGCGCCACTACGCCATTGTAACTATACACTCACGATCACTTCCGCTACCTCTCCACGCTGCTATCCTGGTATCGAGTGTCGGTGGCCACTCCACTCATATTAGCGGAAGAGGCTATAAGGGTGGCTCAAGTAGTACACGAATTTGATATTATAATAGGTGTAGTAAAAAGTCTACAGCTGTATAGTATAAACTTTATAAATTATATACGCTGTTTAAATTCGACAAAATTGATAAATTCCAATATTAAAATGAATAGGCACTTAATAAAATCCTTACATTATCTGACCGGCATACATGATACAATTTAATTGGTGAATCTAGAAGCACGTAATTTGCCCAAAAACTTCACATAAATAGGTATCAGGAAAAGTGAAAAGTAAACAAAATTTTGTTTCGTCACAAAAACAGATATTTAGTCACATTTAATACTAATCAACGAAATAATTACCATTATTTTCTGACAATGATAAAAAGTGTTAGAAAATTATAGAAATTATTTTGTTAATTAGTATGTGGCATTTCAATGCAATAGCTGGCCGTTAGCAATGTGTAGAGCGTCATTTAGAAAGAGCAATACTATGGGAACGAGCAGGACAGTTGCACTCTGACGACCGCCTCGCCCTCGCAGGGCTCGGCGCGCTGCACCCGCGCGTGCCGCAGGTCATTGGAGATGTTGATCACCGGGAAGGGCTCGAAGTCCTCCACCGACACCCTCACGCCTTCATGGGGTATCCCGTTGTCGCAGTGCAGCATCTGAACCGTCACAAACGTTACAGACACTGCTGAATAACGACGTTCCAAAGCTACTATCGCACACGGTTTTTAAATACGTGTCTTTTGACAGTTTTGACATATCAACTTTATCTATGTGTACATATACTTTATTATTGTAAAGGTACTAGAATTATGTTTATGTCCTTCCAGTTCATCACCCTTGTCACTTGTCGCGTTTAATTTCAGTTTTTTTTTAAAGATTGAAGTGCAAATGCTGTGTTCTGTGGCATATCAAATATCATCAATGTGAGGTGCAAATTAATCTTTAGGGTTAGCCATAAATATTATTAATGCATATGTAAACAACTTGCTCACTTACAGGAGCATCCTTACGTTCAGCTTGTAAATGTATATGGTCCTGTAAGAATGTACGACTGTAGGTATGTTAACTTACTTCGTCGAAGTCTTGTGAGCACAGCCCGTATGCGATGGTGACCGGCCCGTGCGTCGTGAACATGTTGTCAGGGCCTATTCGAGTCGATAAATATGCATGTTAAAATTATTTTTCGTTGTGTATCTTTATCTATCATCCGCGCAATGTAAGCGTACGTCCATTATAAAAGTACTAC
>DWIJ01000325.1:0-12078 GCA_018248315.1 Chioides albofasciatus
GCCTGATAGGATTTATGTTGTGAAGAAGAAGTCGTGATGGGACAAATTACGAGTTCGGCAACTTTGATCTATTGTTTGTAGGTATCAGGAATGTACAAAAAGATTATCAAGAGATCAGTCTAAAGGCACCTTCAAAACACTCATTGAATACAAAATGTTGTACTGTAATGCGATTCTTTACAAGTTATTTGTTAAACTGTTACCGAATAGTCAACGAATCAATATTGCTGATGAGGTTTTTAATACTAAAAGTGTTGTGAAAGCATTGATGGTCTGGAATTCTAGTATTCAAGACTATGCAATAAAAATAAATCCCTAAATCACACTGATGACTCCAGTTGATATGAACGGAATTCCAGCTTTCCATATGTAGTGCGGTGGAGGTAGTCGTGTCATGTAGACGGCAGATAAAAGTTCTGGTTACAATTATTGTGATAAATGTAAATACGTTCTTTTATCCTTCGCATTTCCTCATATCAAATTAGGAGAAGAGGAGACGGTACTAGTAAACATGAAAATAACTGGAGACTACTAAGTGGCAGAACGTGCTTAGTGTGCGGGTTTAGTAATTGCAAAGAGGCGACCAGTAGGTACTGAAAAATCTCGAAAATCAACTAGCTTTTGCACGTAGCTCCATTTGCCATCACAAATTTAAGACTAATGCCACAGCCAATCGAGATTCGAGAGAGAATTTTACAGTACTACAGCTGTAGAGTATATGGAAAAATAGTTTCATACTAAAGAACAATAATTACGTTCCTTGTCATAATATTACAGCACACTTCTAAACATAATGTATAATCCGCATAAAAAAAACGTTAATACTAAAATAAAATTACTTTTGCAACATTATTCTAGCAGGTACTTGATGGAATACTTAACTACTTGCAAGTAGGTACTTTGTAATATTGTTGCATTTTTGCATCTAAGATAACCAAAACGAGGTGTGCAACTGCATTCTTAATGTCATTGAAATGTATATCTCATATAAACATAATACCAACAAGACAAATACACGACGTTTTATAATATAGGACATTCTCAAGCTGGTCTACAATTACCACAACAGGTAAATAACGTTATTATTTTACGTAATCTTTAGTGGTTTAACTTGATTGATTCATAACCTGTACTCTGGCTCAATTCCTACGTTCACCGAATGTAACCGACTTGTCATACTGAGAGCGAGTAAAATGTTCTTAAACATTTAATAAACTTATTGTTAGATAGTTAATCCGGTGCCAATATATATGATGGGGTATATACATATTATAGACCGTGCCATTAGTTTGTGCATCTCTTCTCCCGCATAATTTTATTATTTAACAAACTATAACAATGTTAATGTTAAAAAAATCCATCCATAATTCTACTGGTACATAAGTACCTGCCGAAGGGAGGTTTTGTGCGTTTTGCGGAGTCACTGCGCTTCACCTTTTGGTGTTAGCAATAGATGGAGTATTCCGTAGGAAAACGCTGCTTGCTGCCCACCTCTTGCATTTTGGTCGATACCTATAAAATCTGCGATAGACATAATAGGTACCATTCTATGACATACTTATGGCTTAAGCTATAAGTAAGATTACTGACGGAATTTAACATTATTATTGGGTTTTAATAATTTCGTACCATCAAGCTGTCACTACCCTTGACATAAAATTATATCGATTGTCGATGGAGATAACGCAGTGGTATTATTGATCAAAGCGCAAGTTGTAAAACTTTGCTATAACATGTATATTGCATCTGTGGTGTAGGCGGTGTCCTCGTTCTGTTCGTGTAGTATACAAACACTTTATGCCATTAATCCTATTTAGGAGTTTACAACATAAAGTAATATTGTCTCGAATAACCTGGATAACGTATAAATGCATATCAATACATATTTAAATCCGACCGCATGACATTGAGTTAGTAAGTAGGTACGTGGCACTTATTAATCACACTTATTTTGTATGTCCATAATACAAACCGCGCGGTAATGTAATTACTGTGTCATTCGAGTTTCGATCATTTATGATGGAGATTCAAATTCAAGGCAATTACCGATTTTTAGTCATACGGGCTAGAAAAGAACTATCACGTACTTTAACGATGATAGGAAATATCATACGATAAAATTCACAAAAGCGAGGAAAGTGCAGTTGACACTGACTATTGCCAGTAGATTATTATCTAAAGCGCATTATTAATAATCTATCCAAGTTTTGCGTACCAAAAATCGAAATAAGATCATTCCTAACACATCAAATAGATTGAACATAAGGTATGAATAACGGGCCCAAGTGTTTCCCATTTTGAAAGAGCATTAGTTAAGCAATGGAACACTACGATGATTATATCTTTGTAAATCAACAGCACAATCTGTTAAATTTCAACAACAGGTCAAAGTTGTCATGTCGCTCGGGGGCCTCATGATTGCAGTTTTATGGCAAGTTTTGCAATGAAACATACAGCCGTTTAATGAAAGGAATGCAATGTACAGTACTGTTTGAGTAACTTTAATCATATGGTAAAAGCAATAAGTCAGTTGTCCGTGGAGTCGACGGTTCACAACGATTCAACTCATAGAAGTAGATCGTAGATTTCTGATTATAGAAAGTAACAGATTCTAGAAGGAGAGAAGCCGTTGCATATCCCCTGGATTAAATGTGTTAGTAGACTCTCAATTACTACGCGGATAGGACAGTGTGATGCAAAGTAGTTTTAATCCTAACTTAATAGCATGGTTTTTTACAAAGTAACGCCTGATACATTTAACATACTGATATATACGGCTAATTTATTAAAAATTGTTCTACTTATTTCCTCCAGTAAAACACATCTGGTTTCAGACGCATACACCAACAACAGTGTTACTAAGGAAAATTAATAAGGAAAAGTCATACGCTTATATTAAGAACACGTTGTTACGATCCAATCTGCTACCTAGACCTTGAACAGCATTGATCTCTGTGCGACATCAGGGTCACCACTACCACGCGTATTTCTACCTTACATATGGATCTTATGTCGGCTTCCCACGGCCCGCGACATTACGAAGTGACACCGACAGGAGTAACGCCTGTGTTAATCGGTAATTTAAAAGGTGCGTCGCAATATTTTACTTTGTATTTCGGTTCGATAAAATAGCTTTGAATCTCGAGTTTGACAGACTCCACATTATTGCAAAAGGCTTACTACGATTCGTAGCTGCCCGCGGTCGTCCGCCGTCCGTGTAAAAATCCGTAGATACAGGGACCGAAGGAAATCGCCAGTACATACAGATTGTACTGAAAAACAACGTAGTCTCTGTGGCGATTTAGGGATTGAATAATTAATATAAACATAAGTAGGAATATTATATTCAAAGGAAGGTGACATTGTCCCTGTAATATAGGATGTGTTAAGACGCTAATCGTTTTCTTTCTTGCTTTATAAAAGGCATAAACACTCCGCATATGAAAAAAATACGTATACCTGTAGCATAAGTTTCTACTCAATACGTCTATGTCCTATCAAAGGTAAGATATTTATTGTATGAGGTAGAATAATAGACGGGTTACAATGACAACATAACGTTGGGGTTAATTGCCCTCTCGCCACGTCTGTCACAATAGTATCTACAAACGTAACTCCTTTTGTTTACTCGTTAGATACAAGGCTATGAGATTTTAATTGAAACAGTGATAAGTACAGCGAACCAACGATGTGATAACGTGTTAACTGCCTGTTTGTGTAGTTTTTTTTACTCTACAGGCGAAAACACCGTTACCGATAGGGTTGCTACTTGAAAAATTATAATAAGCATTTTTCAGGGATTCAAAATAATGTAAAATTAGAAATAAACTAAAACTTTAGAAAGGCTAAATTGTAGTTATTTTTTTTAATTAACAACATATTTTAAAAGACCATAACATGTTAGGCTTAGATGTCTTAAAAATAAGATGTAAATAAATTCCATAGCTAAGTTTATTATTACAACGTTGACTTCCCTACAGAATGCGTTAGGAGTGTGATGCGCTATAGACGATGATCCAAATAAAGCGCATTTTTAGTGAGGCTTTGAATAGAAATACAAATAAGCCCACTCTTATTTTGTCAAATATTACAATTAAATCCAGCATCATCACATAACAAACACAATCTCCGTCGCCTACTAAGTAACATATTATTCCCCCAACAATTTGCCAACCCTACAGGGTTCGTTATCGTCGATGTGGACCCGCACCCGTGTCAATGTAAACACACGCTGATAACGGTGATAACGCGGTTCAACAAGATGGCAGCCGTGGGTTTATCGACTGAGACTATGTTGTTGCGAGAACCTTCGGAGCCCTTGAGGGCCACACAGACAACACGTGTACGCGTTAGGTATAAACAAACCGTCAGTCGCTGGTGTCCGTATGTATACAATATTTACATATGTTTATAGTGCTGACATCCACAGATGGCTCTACTAAGTGTTATTCAAATTTGGAGTACATTTTGAATAACTAAATTATTCTACAGAGATCATTAATGATTCTGTGGAATATCTTCTGCTTAAGAAAATTCTAGCATTTATTGACAGGCTGACAACGCACTGCTTAAGCCGATAGGTGCAGAAGCATAAAATTTAAAAATAAGATTCTTTAAATAAGGAAATAGGCACTAAAAAGATTTTTGAAAATAGGTTTCACAATATCATAAGCTAGATTTATTTAAGTCTATTTTTGAAAGAATTTTTAAACATTAATTATTTATTTACGTAACATGGCTCCATTCGAAGAAGATATTGTTATAAATTAATATTTATCAGATTTAAAAGGAATGTCTATATCGAAAGTTCGGACGATTTCGTAACTACACAAAACCGATACATCGTCAGTTCGAGATATCGAGAAATTAAATTTCAATTAAGCGTCGCGAATTCGAGCTTTCTAAACCCGAGGACAAAAAAGGCACGGCAAAAGCGTTCAGCGGATAGTCGAAACGAAAGAACAAACGAATAGGTAATTGAATGACATCAGTGTCAAAGGGGACATTCGAAGCACGATTACAGAGACAATAAATGATTCATAACCAGTGATGTTACGAGCTCCGTGCCCGTAAGCAAAACTATCGGATATCCGTAACCGAATCCGATACAAGTTTTGAGTAATTTCGGAGTTTAGTTTAAATCAAACACTACGAGTATCACAAATTTTTCGCCGAAACAAGCCAACGCTCTACCTATTTGTATTTTCTGCACTTTCATAATCACTTTAAAAATCCAAAATCTGAAAGTTAAACCATCCGAAACTATCGAATAAGCCAGGATAATTCCCATATATAAATTTGCAGCGCTTACAACTACCGACCCAACGTCTGGTCAGCTGTCATGAAACATTTTATGAAAGAAAGGTCCCACAGGCTTATCCCCGTATCGGGTGAAATTTTTTCGCCAAAAAATTGTAGAGCGAGTTGTTGTTTGATTACTGTTTTTGAGGTAACTAAATTTGTATCCAGATCCGAAATTTTATATTCATAACATCCCTACTCACAACAACGCATAATCGCGCTATCGATGTTCGGCGATCGGCGGCGATGCAAGACGAGATACAACTAATGAAGTGAGTGAACTTCGATAACATCACAATCATCACATCACAATCGACTATTGTCGTACGCCTTTGACTGTATGCGAGGCGTTCATTTGTATACTATTGTTTTTCGGTAATCTTTTTGCATAATATTATTTTATTGTGACAAACGGACATGTTCACCTGTGCCGTTAAGTTGTTACCAAAATGTGTCGTTTTTTCTTCTATAGAATTTAATAAAGAGAAAATAGTCTATCGGTTAAGATATAGATAAAGGTTCTCCAATAAAGTCATACTGATGATATATGTATGTCATATGATATAAGAAAAATCTTAATTAATAGTATGACAGGTAGAGCTCCAAGTAAATAATGCACATAATAGGAAATCGACGAAATTCATGTTGTTATTGGAATGCAAATAAAATTGGATTATGAATATCTACCGTTTAGTTAGTGACGTATACTCACAGTGAAGAGATTGGCTTTTAACTAAGACGATGGACGATGATTAAGCAATGTCTTTCTAAGAGTCAATTTTATAGCAAAGTAAATTACCTAAAAGTTGAAACGGATATAAAACTAGTATAGAAAATATAGAAAGTGCGGAAAGAAAGAAAACGCACGCTTTCCCACAGGAAATAAGCGCTTCTTAGTTGTGCAGCAATTTAGTGTAATTTAAAAAACACTTCATTCGCGTCAGTATAAAAATATAATGCGGAATTTCAAAAAGATCGAAACGTCACAAGAGATATATTGGACAGAAATAAATAATCGTTGTAACATTTTATTCTGTCGACGGTTGTAAAACATTAGCGTCCTTGTACCGTCTCCGCGAACACGGATTTTACACTCGCAGAGTCATCAAAATGAATTCGTCGAGCAAAAATGACTCGAGTGTACCAGTTGATAAAAATTTAATTATGTGCCAAAACATTACATTACGGTCTCAGGTGACCGCTGGCGGAGTGCCCGCGATTCGCGTAAACAGTCTATTTCAGATCTGCAAGTCAATCTGATCTCTTATTGATATTCTATCGGACCGCCTTTCGACGTCTGTGAATCCACGCGAAGAATGTTAGCCGTATCCGTCCACATATATCAACATATCAATGTCTAATTGTTTAACACTAACAAATTGCTCTAGCCACGTGCGTCTGTAAGTGTCTACAATGGTTGACATTTAATGCGATAGCATGTGCGATACGGCCATTTACAATGAATAAAAATAAATGCTCTCTACACTCAAGGCTTCAGACCAGGATTATCTATGTAATGGATATTATCAAACACACAAAGAGGTAGGTGCACATTCTGTAAATACATTTAATAATTTCTAAATTTATGATGAAAAACATCTGTCTGAATTCAAAACCAATATGTTACGACCATTGTGCCGCGCGGCTCGTAAGTACACGAATATATTTGTAACAATGAATCAGCCCACTAATATAAACTTCAGTACATGTTTGAAGACAATATATTCAGCAAACCGCGGCAAGATAACGTCTTCAATATGATGCAACGTTGAGTCCACACGAGCCAACAATATGTAGATGAGTAATTTTAAATTTAAATCTAGCTTGTGTTTAACCAAGTTATCAGTTGCGGTTTGAAAGAAAACATCGCATCATCGCACGCCAAACGCTTAGCAAATGTTTGCGTTGGCTCATGACTAATTTGTTGGACATTAAGTAACCATTCGACGAGGTGGACGACCGTCCGTGTTTGTCCAACGCACCGAGGGCAGGTTCAAGTATTTAAAGCGTCGTGAACCGGCGTCGACAAATTTGATTTACAATGACAACTCTTTCACGAGTGCCTGGCGTAGAATTACAGTAATTCGGCACGACGGCCTCGCGACCTCTCATACTCCCGTCGGCAAGGAGATTTTTTGATGGATTACTCTAGCACGTACCTCCGCCTCGGCAACGGGGTCACCCGTTTCGAAGACATTGTCTTACCTGAAAAAGAGACGGATTTTTTTAGTACAGGGAAGGTGTTGAAAAAAAAGAGAGAACGAAACATGTTCGTAACAATAACATTATAAATCACATAGAAATAGCACTGGTCCAATAACCACAAAATTTTCCAACGGTGGATCGTCCCACGCGAGCTCGCAAGGTCAATGTTTACACAGCTATGAATATATCCGAGTGTAGCGAGTACACGTGGCCAGATGTCTGTTTAACACTAAATCACGGAACAGAGATAATTAGCACTTCAACTAAGCAACCCGAGGTATTACGAATGATTATTTATTGTTTGCAGTTTGATTTGAAGCGTTGGTGATACTCAGCTTATCTTGAGTTTATTTGCCAATGGTCAGCGATAAAAAATACGTAAATTCTTCACATTAGCGAGACAGACCTTGCGTCATGTTTAACTTATAAGGTGTTTTCGTGTTTAAATTGTTTGTGATGAGAAAACAATATAATATGTACCTATATAAGCTGCATGTTTAAAAAGATAACAGTTTCCTACAAAGGAAGTTGATAAAATCAAACATGAAAAAGTCTACGAAAAATCGTAGCGGCAATACAATCTACCTAAGAACTCGCAAAAATTATTTAATTCAAATGTTAAATGTTATCTCACGTGGATATCCCATGAAATTACTGTACATCATAATAGTTTATGATGAATTAATTATTATAATTATGGCCGTTTACAACTCGCACCTTCGAAGCGTCAATTGTGCCGTTATAATTAGAGCGAGAAACTGAGTTCAATTCTCCGCGAGTTATTGGGGCAAACCAATAGTCGATTTCGCTTCATATCCCGTGACACTTATGTAGGGACCTATAATAACAAAGAAACATATGAAATTATCTCTAACCTGCAAATCCAAATACATTATCCCAATGAACAAATGTTGTCTCAATGGAATATACTAAAATAGACGAGCAGAACCCCTCGGCTTTGCTCGTTGGGTTAAATTATCTATTTTTTTCTCTTATGAAAGATAGCCTATGTTCATCAGGGATAATGTAGGATTTTAATGGTAAAGTAATTTTTCAAATCGGTCCAGTATTTTCAGAGCCTATTCAATTCCAACAAACAAACAAACAAAAAATCAAATCTTTCCTCTTTATAATCTTAGTATAGATGTATATCCCGGAACTTACACGGTATTTAACGTAACAAATGAAAGAGGCAATGGCAGGTTGCCATTATCTATGACATGTGGAACGAAGTCAGGTGACGATTTACATATCCGGCAAATCGCAATCAAGGGCCATTGAGAAACATGATTCAGAGAACACATACTTGATAGACTAGACTATAGATCTACTCAGTATCCATATCTGTTATTGAATTCATAAATGCATTATTAGTCGAAGAATATATATAGCCCAGTCAAATTAGCTCAAAAAAGGGGCTGAGATTTACAAAAATTGGAAGCAGCAATTTTCCTCCGGAATTTAAATTTAAAAAGTAGGGATACCAGACATGTTGCTTCATCCGCCATCTTGATTTAAAGGATTATTTTTTGTCCCTTGAATAACTCGTTTATTTTCAATTTTACTAGAAAATTCCTTCGGAATTCGATGGAAAATTGCTGCTTCCATTTTTGTAAATCAAAAACACTAATTTGACTGGGCTAATATGTAAATACAGTAAGAAAAAAACATATGATAAAGATTTTTAAACACGTTAAAAGCATAAAAATAGTATCTCTAGGAACATAATTAAAACGCGTGCTAATTAATCTACGAGTACAAGACCTAAAAGGTTCAGTGGCCTTTCTCTTAATGAAGACCTTAATTACGTGTTAAGACTTAAGTACTTTTTATGTCAGCTTACTTTATGTACGGCCTGCGTTCACAATATTAATAAAGAGACCTTTAAGTTAATTATTCACTTCGGATATTTTTTATGTTCTGAATAAAGTCATCCACACTTTCAGACCAACATTGCAACGTAAGAGTTGATGTCACGCGGCAAACAGGTAAGGCATGACGTAAATGAAAGTTTGATAATGTTTTTAATTTGACCTCTAATACTTGATAAACGTAGTCAATAAATTAGACATCAGATGTTAGATCTATGTTAGAATCCTATTCGATTATTATGAGCATCTCTTACAAATTTGATCGTTCCAACCTAGCGTTGCGCTTAGATCCGACAAAGGCATTGTTGAACCGAACCGTTATAGAGTGTAGGCACAATCAATCAAATCATAAGGGCAATCTTGTAAATGCGCCATCGAGTTTTAAGGTCCGAAAGTTATTCACTGAAATTATGATTCGATAAAACGATTGTCAAATTCCATTTCTTGCAGAGCGTGAGAGACTATAGAGTTATAAAATCGAAAAACTCTTAGTGCAGTGGAATATGACCGAAATTTTGATGCATACTGTAGATTTCGTGTGCACGACGTAGATCTCCTGCAGTCCATTGATGGACGGTAACGGGAACTAGCGTCATTTCCTATGCGGAATAGCCTGTGACCTACTTTGAGGTTAACGAAGGCTTGAGGTATCTATTGTCAGGGCAACAGGATCGATACATACAGTCATCCACTCTCGGTTCACATATCCCTCAATACCTTTAAAGATCGTAGTAATATTGACCACTATCATTTTGATTAATAATAATAAAGCACGTAGCAGAGACGAGCATGCAGTCCATCTGGTAGTAAGTGCCACTTCAGCTTATGGATATCTGTAATCAACTCCAGTTAAAATTGGAGTCCTACACGAGGTCGACCATAGATGCGCCGCTACCTCTGAGGACTAAGATGCCTCGAAAAGGTATGTCTCCCTTACCACACCCTTCAAACCACAATACAACAGAGTTTAAGGCTGGCCTCACACAGCCGGAAAACCTATCTGAATTAAGAATCTTAATTCAGACTTTTAATTCCGGCTCCTTCATCTCACATTATCTTAAAAATTCAGATAGATCAGTAGTCTCTTGTTTCACGACACATGCAAACGTCTCGAAATGGAGGAGGAATTAATACTAATCGCATTGCTATTGGCTCAATCAATCTAAATTCATAATCTGAATTCAATATGTGTGTGTTGCTCT
This sequence comes from Chioides albofasciatus, assembly GCA_018248315.1. Classification (NCBI taxonomy): domain Eukaryota; kingdom Metazoa; phylum Arthropoda; class Insecta; order Lepidoptera; family Hesperiidae; genus Chioides; species Chioides albofasciatus. The sequence continues at coordinate 10,580 of DWIJ01000325.1, forward strand.
ATGCAAATGTATGGGATTACGTGCGTTATGAAGTAATAATCTTAAATATTCAGACCAGGAATTCCGGACGCACATCAGAATCATTCTTACAGATCGTTCTGAGAAATTCATAATCTGAAAAAATCAGAATGTATGTGGATCATAACGACTTTGTATCGGATTCCGGCCTTTCTTAATTAATAATATGAATTCAGATTATGAATTCAGAGACGAATTCCGGCTGTGTGAGGCCGGCCTTAGACTGTTGAAATATTTAAAATTTTTCAATTATGTTATTACCAACATCAAAAATCTAAATTACTTTTTTAATGTATTTTTACCGAAATAAATTTTTGAAACTTAAAGTTAACTAATTCTATAAATAAGGAAATACTGTATGAGATCGAGTGATCTTATCCAAAATGATCCCCAAATTATATTAAGTGTTATTTTTAGATAAAAATAGATCGATTTTTACTTATCGATATTTGAACTTTAGGCAATACCTAAATGGTGCTAAGAATATAGTTATATGTAATCATAGTAGTATGTATATCAGTTATAGTAACTCCGGTTTAGTAATGCGATTTATTAAAATAAAAGGAAATCCCTCTGATATTAATTTAGGCAAACCAAACGTATCTATCTACTATTGAAAACAACGCCATCTCTAATGTAATCCTTGAAACATTGTATATTTATGCTATTCGAGATGGCGCCACATGTCTACACGTTATAGACTTAATTTGAGCATAATAAATCGCCTTATCTAGACTGGTTTTAAGTGTTTCAAATACATACCTATTTATATTTGAGTCCAATACCAAAAATATACAACAAAACCACCAATCGCAACATGTATAAATTAGTTAGGCCTAGTCAAATTGAAAACGACAAATAATTGTGACTTTTACTCTCGTATGCAAATTATTTGTTATTTAAATAGTAATATGAGATTGAAATACATATCTGAGCTCTTTATATTTAAGGTTAAAAAATATTTGTACAAAATATCCGTTGACAATACCTAAGATTAGAAGAATTGATTAGGTATTGTTACTTTTATTTTTCTGTTATTTTAAGCAAAATATAGTTTATGAAAAAGTATCAGATACAGAAAATTACCACTATTTTGTATATTTTTTAGTTTTCAATTTCGTCAATAATATATGTGGGATAGCACCTCTTTAGTTTGTTTGTTTGTTTGTTTGTTTGTCATTTCTGCGATCCCACATATATATAAATAAATTGTAAACAATACTTCACCTCTTGACAACAACAGGTTGATTACTTCTTTAATAAATAGAAAAAAATTGTATACCTAATTATTTCAAATTGAATTTTGGTACCACATTTTACACTATAATGTTTCAAAATACATCGTCACTATAGTGTAATAAAACCATATTTTTTGCACGTTTGTCAGTCCTGAGATAAAGTTAAAATAATATTGTTTTTATCACAGAAGACTGATATACAGAAGTAATTTGAAGTTCAGCAGATTACATTGTACTCAATGA
>DWIJ01000326.1:0-12077 GCA_018248315.1 Chioides albofasciatus
GATGTACGACTAGACACCTCTCGAAAAGCTATTCTGCGTTTTATTGGGCGGTTGTGCATACCACTGGCTCACATATCAGGTGAGGGCGCGACAACGCAATTTTGATCGGCATCAAGTAAAATCTTCTTTCTATTTAGATGACCATGAGCGGCAGACACCACGTACCATCAGGTCGGTTGGAAACTGGTGTACTATTTCAATCTTATTAAAAAATGCAAATGGTGCTCAAGTCAAACTAGTTATTCTAATATTTATAAAATTTTTTCACCGTAAAATATAATTTTGTACAAACATGTCAAATCAATCCAATGACTTATTTTAAAATATTCGGACACAATTGAAACCGATTTCTTGTATCATAATTATATAAAGATTACTCGAGCAGGCAACCCTTAAATTCTAAATTCTCGCATAAACCCCGTCAACTCGAGCGTGTCGCAGCTCACGTCTCGCTCCTGAGAGCTCTCTAGCCGGTCTTGTACAAATGGCCACCGACTCGTAATAATTGTGTAACGAAGTACATACATAGTACGTACGACACCCCGCATAATTATGATAATGCTAGGAGTAATGTTACGTTTTAATTATTTGTATATATTCAAAGAGCGGTTAAAGAATATTGGTTTTAAACAGGGCCAGCCAACGCAGAAGTTGAAGATTTTAAGAAATATCTTGGATTTTAAACATGGATCACTTTCATAACCAATCCCCGAAATACTTCCCGAATAACGAAAACGAATGGAAAACGAAAAGAACAAAACACTTCAAAAAGCACTCGCAACAAAAACGTGGGGCGAGTCTTAATCAGTATCAATAGAAACACGGATCGCGGATCGGAAAATAAAGCAGCCCACAGGCGCAATCATCTCCCGATAAATATGTAAACGCGGCAAATCGAAGCGGGAGTGCCGGTGCATTATCATTCCGTACTATGTAAATTTATTCCAATAAACTCGTCCGGACTCGCTCCTGTTATTATATATTCGCAAACGAAGAGATAATTCTGAGCGCGGGCTGCCCGCATTACCATAACTTTTATTAAAGGAGTGGTTCCGTCAAGGAGGACCGGCGACAAACAATGCGACCCGACTGATTAATTTTCGACGTGAAAATCTGTTTTGCATACGAATCAACCGGCCTCAACGGAGTGGCGATGACGCCCGCAAGAATACGAATCAAAACTTCCACAAAACGCCGCCGCGGACGACAGCTGCGGCCGAGTCGCGAAGGTGTCAGTGTAACTTTTAGTGCAAATCGTGCTAATTATAAACGGAGTTGTACCTCCAACCCCCAACCCTAATAGCTTTTTAAGCGAGTACCGTGGCGGAGAACGGCGACGAAATTTAATAAGTTTAATTGATATAATTGCGAAATGGCACTGCGTCGGTTTAAAAGTTATTAGCCTGTTGAAACAACACGAAATTTCACTGGCCTTTTCATTTACGTTTGTTGGGAACATCGGGTGTATTTTAAATTTTCATTAAAACTTCGCCATTGGTAATTATTATTTCTGTCCGCGGGTAACAATTGTTGATGAGGATCGGATGATTCAATTTGCCACCATTATTCAATATTTATTTTGGCGCTGAAAACCACTACCGGTACTATATTATAGACGTCACGCGAACTTTTCATTCAGTTCAAGTTTGTACAGATTTTAAGGAATCTGTTTAAGAAAAGATGATATTCCTCACCTCATTCGGTTTGTTGAGTAAACACAGCCCTTCTCCAACCCTAAGCTCGTTGATGTAGTCGTTCTTCGAGCAGTCGGAAAACTTGTATGGCTGAACATTCTCCAATCCGACGATGGACTGCGCCATGATGCAGCCGTGCCAGTCCCTGCAGAAACACTGCTCGCGACCATCATCGTGACCCATGCCTGAAGAATGAGGAATGCACACGTTACAAATGTAAATAAGCTTCGTAAGGAAGAAGGAGGTTTTGAAATTATTTTGATACTGTTTTTGTTGGTGTCATCTAGTTGGATCTAGCTTCCGAAAACCAGCTATATCATCGCTCGTCAATGATAAAATTACTACTGGCTACGGGCAATTACTTAATATCTAGTGGGCTAAATGCTCGTGCGCTTATCTAAAATACAAGCATTTCTGTATAGAACTCACCTATGTTGTGTCCGATCATGTGCGCCATGGTGCCGGCGAGGAGGTGGGGCTCGTACGTGTTGGTGTCGACGGAGATGCCCACGGACTTGGGCGTGCACATCGTGTCCGGTACGGAGATCCCGGACTCGCCTCCGGGGAATGTTAGGCCACTGGAACGATACGTTTCGTTTACACCGTGATTTTTTAGTGCTAGAGTCACAATTTCTCACTATTATCAAATAAAAAACTATAGTATTTATTTTTTATCTATGAGCTGTAGGTTGGTATTCACAAGTGCTTGTACGGACTGTTTATGTAACCTTGCTATGGTGCTCATGTTATAATTCGTAGATTGTTTAATTATGCGAAAGCTTAAACATTAATGCTCCAGACTATCTAGTAGTATGTATATATTATTGTAGTTACCCTCACTTCGGACAATATAATATTAAAGCATCCGTAAAACATGAGCCGAATTTTAGGGGTTGCTCGTATAGGTAAGAGTAAAAATATAAATGATACAGTAAAATGTTACGGCAATAAATGCCCAACATTAGAGCAAATATGTACATACATTTATTTTATTGATATTGCTCTCTAGATAAATATGGTATACTTTTACTGTATTATCCTTTTAGGTTGTACAAATATTTTATCTGTAGCATATACTTGTATGAGAAATTTAAGCGATGTTTTGTATTACAACCGTTGCTTTTCAGAATTATGCGGGATATAATCTTAAGTATCATCATCATCAACCCATTACTATTTCATTGTCGGGTACGGGTTTCCCTCTCAGAATGAGAAGAATACTCAATATTTAATTTTACGCGTAAATGAAGAACTAATAAATTTACTTAAGTAAACACCGAATAATTGAACAGTAAACGTTTAATAAAATGTAATAAATCTTATTACAAGTCAGCAATGAATAGAAACTTCTTAACAAGCCGAGATCGCCGCCGGCGGTCGCAAATTGTAACAGAGATAGCGAACTACGCAGTAACTTCTCGAAACTCGCTATCGAAGTGTATTCGTCGAGTTCCGAAGAGTACACGTCGAGTTCCGAAGTGTATTCGACGAGTTTCGAGCTACGTAGCGCGATGCCAAGTTTCGTAGCACTACGTAGAACGCCGTACAGTTTTGACAAATCGCTAACGATTATTTATGATTCGAGATGCGATATGTTTGTTGTGGATGTCGAAAACTTTGTATGTCATTATTGTTAAGACTTTTAACTGGATAGTAAAAATCTACCTATCTATAAGTACTGCCTACGATTTTGGTGTATAATTATTGTAAAATTGCATTAAACGTTATATTACGTTGTGTGAGATATGTGTGTATGATTTGTAAGTGAAGTATTTCTAAACTGGATAATTAGAATTATCCAATAAAAGCTTGCTGTACATACAATAAATCTCACGTCATATACGTACGTATATCCATAGTAGTAAAAGATTAATGTTGCTTGTGTGTGACTTTCCATTGAATTTCCCCAAAAGTGCAGTCGAGTTCGAAACGTCTCGTTTATCACTACAATTTAAATTCGCTTTCGCATTTCTCGATCCACGCCGCGGATTAATCTCTATCCAGCGACGCGGTTTCAAAGACACATTAACGTAAATACATAAGCAGATTTGCGAGTTCTGAAACTAGGTTCGGGGCTGAGCTGATATCGCTTTGAATGCATGTGGGTGGTGTGTGAATAGGAATTAATTATCGTTGGGAAATGAGTAGAAGCTTCTGTGGATATCGGACCAAATTGCTGGTAATATTGAGTTGACCAACTGATAGAATTTCGCGTTTGACGGACGTTCATTTGGTATGAGCGTGGGCCCTATTGGTAGATAGTATTTTATATAAGCGTGTCCGTCGACCTGTTTTTACTTACATAATTAAAAAAATGTAATAAAGTCAATAACAACATCTTTAAAGAATTTATCGAGAGTAAGTCAGATAGCATGCCCGTTGGTGATATAATCACATGCTGTTAAAGATGATGATCCAATTCATTATATACGAGAACTATTGCTGGCGACAATTATACGCAAATGAATTAAAATATGTGATGAATTAAAAGTACTGAGTATTAAAAAAAATGATAAAAGTCCCCCTATTATCGCGCACAAGTTCCGGTCGCCCGTATGAATTAAAATTTTACGATAATTTACTTAGCCGACATAAGAGGTGTCTACTGCTTTAAATAGAATTTAATCATCACATAAAATACAAGCGCCTTCGTGTCTAAACTGTCGTGAAAACAACATTTCACATTTCGTGTTTTACGGGATAAGATCGGTAAATACATAAGCAGATTGAGCTGCGGATCGTGAGCTGAGCTGACGCTTTGTGAGTGTAAGCGCGTTGTGAACGGAACTTAATTACGTTGAAGATTTAAATGCTTGTTCAACGGATTTAAGATTTTTGTAATATAAGTGGCTTGTGTTCAGGTAATTAACTGGAAGAGGAAAATACTTTAGATATTTTTTGCACCGTATATTTTATACTTTATGTTCTACATTCACTCACTGAAGTGTCTATTCCCATTGAGCTCGAGTTACTAGTCTTTTTTTTCGAGGACTGCGACTATTTCTATGTCGAGTAGCATAGTTCAGTGATCAAAAGCTTCATTACTGTTTGTGCATTAATAGTAGCAGCAATATAGGCAGCGGATTCACTGAAAATTGCTAAGGTTAGGAATTCTTAAAGTATCAGTCTCTCTCGAAATTTTATTATCTCACATGGAACTATTAAGACACTTTTACTCAAATAATCTCGTGGCGACCTAACAAATATTAGGCGTGTTTTACGAAAATAGATAAAAAGTATGAGTAGAGTAATTATCAATATCTACGCATCTCACTAGGTCTTTACATAGTAAATTCATGCCATTTGTCAATAAATATGAAAGAGGGAATAATAAGTAAGTCATTTTAAATAAATTATTTGCAATTGACAAAATATAATATTTAGTTGGTACAATATAGCTTTAAATAGCTGATATTATAATATTCCAATAATAAGTATTTAAAATTGATCTAAAAAGTATATAATTGAACCAATACTTGACAAAGGAACCGTTACTTGATCGGAATGAACAGTAAGTATTAAATATTAGTCAGTTCAAAGAAACATTAACGTAAGTACATGAGCAGATTACGAGCTTTGCCGACTTTGAGCTGAGCTATCGCTTTGTAAGCATAAGCGCGCTGTGAACAGAACTTAATTACGTTGAAGATTTAATGCTTGTTTAAGGGATTTTAAATTGAAAAGTATTAAAGTTTATTCTCGAAAAATTATACAGAGCTGGCTTTTCCTTTCATGATTTCGTAAGAGGCAACTAACGGGTTTAAGTATTGAGGATTTTGGAAATAGAATTAAATGGAATTCCTTCCAAGCTGCTAGATTACTATATATCTACATCATAATGTCCAATGTGGTCAAATCCGCTGTGCTTTACTGTATTATTTGCGTTCTACTTTAATGCAACGTCTAAATTGTTATTAATTTATCTAACTGTATTGTACAGCCTGCCCAACATTTTTATACCCTTAATATGCATTGGCAACAAGAATCAAAGATCAACTGCAGGGAGGAAGTAAACAGTCTACATAATCAAGGTCTGCCTTCCTTGGTATAATCAGGAGCAATTCCTGTGCATTACAGACCTCGGCAACAGAACTAAACTGAGTTTAAACAATTTAGTTATAATTTTCTTAACATACCTGAGCAACTGCGTGGTGTCCTTCTCGATCTTGAAGAGTTTCCTGGCGGTGTAGTCGCTAAACTTCTGGATGGCGCGGGTGATGTCCTGCTTCCTGTCGATGTCCGCCTGGTCCGCGCTCTGCCACGACTCGATGTACACCAACGATACCCTGGTGTTGAGCGTGCGGAAGTACTGTGAAGAGAAACGTTTGTTCAAGCTAGTGTAAGGGTATAAGTCTAGATAGGTATCTAAATTAACGTCACATCACTAGTGCTAAAGATAAATTATGCAGTCACTAACGCCTGTTTCTAATAATCAAGCCTTACCAATGTTTTGCATAACAAATAATAAAATTGTTATTTTCTGCCCAGTAAATATTCTCAAATTCTGATCTTTCGAAGTCAAAAATTGTTTGTTGTTAATAACATTTTCCACTCATTCAAGTTTTACTCCTTTTAACGGAATGAAATGCATAAAACACCCGTGAAATTCAATAACACCACCCAATAAGAAGATAACACTCCAACTGGAGGTACACATACTTGGAATATTTTAAAACTGTGGAGTATGTACTCGTATGTGGGGCCCGCATCGAGTGAGCGCGATGCGAGAATTCTTTCTCGTCTCATCGACAATGCAAATGCAATTTCGTTTTTCGTCGAATCTTCTATTCCTTTTGGGACCGTGATTAGAGGCCGAGGGAAAGTTCTAATCCTTCTTAGGGTTTAAGTCCATAATAAATAATAGGAGATACTTAATGGAAGAAAAAATCTCATTAATTGAATTGTGTACAATATTAGCTAATAATAAATATTTATGTTTAAAGTCTTAACTAGTCTATTAAGACCTAATTTAAGATTCAAGATTTTAATTAAACGCCATTTTAAATAAAATATTTCTACATTCGATATTTTTCTCAAAAAAGATTCTGCTTTCTTCCTGTCACGTAGAATATTGTGTTTGCTTTCAGTACCGTTTTCACATCCTATAGCGATTCACCAATTTTCAAGCGTTCCTGATAATTTCGTGGATTGGAATTAACCCCAGCACAATTACAATCATTATATGACGTTGAAACAGGAATAAGGAATTGGTTTTGAAAACTTACTAAATCAGCAATATTGGCCACTTGTATCGCGTCGTGGACGACTTCAGACCGGGTGCTGCCATTTCTTCTGTCAAACATAGCCTTGTCTATCACCAGGGCGGTCTCAATATACTTTGTGGTCTCTCGCACGTCTCGTCTACGCCTGTTTAGAGACCGGAGACCGACGTTCTGCCACCACCGCCAGGACTCCTCGTCACTTGATGATATGGTTTCTCTGGAAAGAATAATTGGTGAGATTAGTTTGCAATTGGAACAGTTTCAGGAATTTGGGTGTAACATAAATTAAATATTTTATTTATTGCAGGTTTTCCCTTGGATAGGATACTCAGACATATTAAGATATCAATTTAGAAACAGGACCGTCTGTGCATTTTTTTATTTGTGATCTCTTTTTATCAATTTTCAATTGTTCATTCTCAATTGAAGTAATTCATGATCTCACAATCAAGTTATCTCATTACGTGTCTGATGTCAATGTGAGGATCACGAGTAAGACTACTTTAGAGCGTTAGCAAAATCCCTGCAGTGCTCGTAAACGTACGTACATTTTCAATAAATCGCGGTCCATTTTATAATCAAGTGGTTGAATACAGAACCCAAGTGAAATCAATCGAGCAACCCCGAGGTCCCGGCAGCGGGCGCACTTGACGGACGTCCCGCAGATAAAGTTGATCAAGGCAGTGCGGGATTATACCGGGACAGCTGATAAAGTAACTTAATCGTTTTTAAGCCAGTACCCAGATGCAAGATGACCCAGTGGTAAGAAAGAATGTTGTAGAGGGTTCATGATCCTAGGCACCTTGTCTTTCTTTTCTCAAAAATGTGTCGATCATAATAAGAATTTCAATTATCACGTTACTTCAAATGAACGAATGCAAAATGACGAAATCTTCATATTAAAGGATTTTTCTGATTGAAGTCTAACAAACCAGATAATGAGATATGACTTTGCTGACTATGGCCAAACCGCATGCCATTGTACGTTCATGTCCAGCAAGATGCACGGAAAAGTACTTTAATTGTGTACATGGACACAATTGAAAAATATTTTTTTCTTATTCTGACTCATTAATTACTGTATTATCTCAGATCAATCCACACATTCATTTGATTCAAGAAGAAACTGTACAATACACTGTATAAAAGCAAATGATAAGGGTGTTTAATAGTATCTTCACTTTACGAAAAACCATTATTATGAAAATACTAAACGAAACAGGTGCTAAATTTCTAAGCAACCGACCTACAATTTTTCTTGGAATAATGCTATATTCCACGTATTTCGCTTGCCGGAAATACTGCACAAAACAAGTGGTCTATTCCACGAGAAACCGTTTTGTATTTAGCCCCTTTATTAAGTAGTGCCAGAAGTACGCCCTTGTTTCCTAACAGGGCGAATTAATCCTCAGGGATCATTTTCCGGAGTAGAGAGTGCGTGACTCAGAACATTTGTGTAGCGAGCTCTTCCTTACAAAATGCCTTCGGATGTTCCGTTGTTGTATTTTTAGAGCGTCTGTTTACAAAAGGTTACGTAAGGAATAGGAACGGACTGTTTCGAATGGATTTGAATTGGTATTCCGTTTTGTGATGTATTAGATAGCGCGTTTAAGAAGTAATATATTACGTGTTCTGAAATAATTATAAGTGTTTCGTTGTTGACGAAGTTATTTATATATCCTGTGGTATGTACTGATTGTGATTGGAAAATCTCACTGAATTGTTAGAAAATAGGAGGATTTGTTATTGCGATTGGATAAATCGTACTTAATTTTAGATTTTCTTATTTTAATTTTGAATTTTGATAATAAATGCATTTTGTTGACTTCTTTAAAATAATTTTTGATAAAAGAACATGTGTTATCCACATTTTTACTTCTGGAGTCTTTAACTACTAGTCATATTTACTATCAAAATAAATTCTTTGTCGCTTTCATGACATAAAAATCTACTTTGGAAAAAATTTGCAAAGCACTTTGTTTTCTAATAGCGGCTATTTATTTTCTAGAAAATAAGATGTGCGTGACTGAAAGCATTAGTGGCGGCAGTTTCCTCGGAAAATGGCTTCGGATGCTCTATTTAGTGCTTGTTGTTGGTTATTTGTCAAAGCTTTGCTAGAAAACGATATTAAAGTCATCCGTTTTAGTTTCTCGTTGTTTTTGTTAGACAACAAAAAATATTTTATATTTTAGCTTCAAAGCTTTGCTTATATCTTGGGTTTTGATACCTACTTACTTACAAAATATACCTAATTTAAAATTTCTGAATTTCTTTTCAGCTTATTTTAACTTATGTTACATCATAATCTATATTCCTTAAAAAAACGATGGTAAGGTTTCCCGAACCATATAAATTCCGGTATAATACGGTGAGAAATTGAATCGTTATCTTCCCAAGCTCAATCAAGGCCTTAAATTCCCCAACCATTTCGCCATAATCTCATATAATCAGCGATTTGGTCCTTAAAGGGAACCACTGATTCAGAAGTCCCGCGATCTATCAAAATACCTTCATCTATAACCTCTGAAACGTTTAACGCGAAATTTACAAGGTATCTGAGGGTCCAATCGCCCCACGATAAGGTCTCATCCTGCTTTGATGCTCCCGGAGGATATTTTAATGATTCCTTTGACGTCTTCCGTTCGGCGAACTCTCGAATCGATATTGAAATGTTAACAGTCAAATGACCTGCGGTTTGAAGGTCGGAAAAGTTGACTACGGTTTATAAACATGATGAGGTCGCAGTTAATTAACTCAAATAATTTAATTAAGGTTTCCGGATTTTATAGTTAATTTATTTCAATCTTATGGTTATTACATCCGGCATTTTCAACCATAAGCGTAGAGTATCGTTTGTAAGTGGTAGAACCCTTCATAGTCCGACTTCAGCGGCAGCAGCGCTACACCTTTTTCTGCCTAATTACAGCAATGTTAAAAGCTGCTGTGTTCCGCATTGAAGTGTAAGGTAAGTCATACGTATCTGGAACTTTCCGAGTTAATTAGCCCAAAGTAGGACTCTAATTATAAGTGGGGTTGGTCTATATGTCATGAGTGGCAGTATTGTTATTTTCAGGTGGACTGCATGCTTGTTAGCTACTTTTATAGTATAAAAAACTCACTCTTATTTGCTTTCCATACACATTTAAAAAAGGCTCTTTTTTGTAATCCAAGATCTGAATTCCAGTACTTACTTCCTACCCTTATTTCTATTAACCTGACCTTCTTATAAGAAATCCAAGATCAAAATTTCAGTTTTCGGGCGGATAACCTATGATTATTGATACAGGCATACAACCGCACGGCCATTGTGAGTCAAATCCGCGGGGTGTTGGCTATAAATCATTCAGTTGAGCCCAATTTGTAGATATCCTAGCCAACCGTTTTGGGTCCGTTTCTTTGTATTCTGGGAAGTCTTGCTAAGCGCGCGCTAAACTTATATTGTATACGTCATGTTTGTTAAATTGGGTTTCCTTAAAGAGTGTTGTGTAATACAATACTATAGTTTATTTGTATTCTCATCAGCTACAGCAGTACTAATGTCATACTTATTTCGGCTCATTGAATTGTATTTACCAATGAATTATAATTTCTTAAATCTTATTGGAAAACACCATGGCAAATGTTACACGCCTTAGAGTTCCATGCAGTCCACCTGATGGCAAGTTACTACTGCCGCTCATGGACACCGGAAATCAACCATACCGTACTGATTAGACTCGTACCTGAGGTTGGCCACTGATGCGTGACCGATCCTTGAGGACTAAGATGAAAGCCTCAGAAAAGAATATGACCCGTACCACACTCTTCACACTGAATTACTGCAGCGCTGGATACTACTAAAAGGTTGAATCTATATTCAAACTAGTCTTCGCTAGACATTAATGTATTCTTTCAGATTTTGACGGAGACACTCTTCAAATCAGCCAATTGAATCCGAAGTTACATTATTTAACACAGAGGTCAAAGCGAGAACTCAAATTGGATATAATTCCCCGCAACACCGCGTTCAAATATTCAGTAAATTATGTATTTGCGAATATTTTTTCTGCGCGGACGGAATTCGTTAGGAAGTTTCCATTGTGCGGCGACTTCGGGAGCTCGGGAACTTTCGCCCTGCATTATTCACTTGCGTTGTGATTTATTGTCGAATTATGATTCATTTATGTGGTCTTATTTTTACTCTGCCGCAGATTCGCTCCTCGAAAAAGTTGACTTTCTGCGTTGCAATGTTATAACGTTATTGTTACTGAACATATGTTTAGCTTTATTCATCCTACAGTAATTAACAGTTTAAAAAATTTTACACAAAATGGTATTTAAAATAATGAAACAATGTTCGTCTAATGTAAATAATGTACTTTATAATACTACTTTGAGATTTTTGTCACTAACTTCTCACCTGAATTTTTGTAATCATTTATTACTTTATTTTGTACTGGTTTTCCTTTATTATTCACATCCAACCAGGTAACGATAATATAAAACTGCTTCAGGTTATTTATAAAAATGAATTAAGTATTGTAAGATTTATGAAAATTAACCAAAGATTGTGTGATATGAATATATAGGTAAGAAGAAGTGTACAAACATCAAGACACCCGTAACGGCACAGTCCCGTGACGCGGCAACGCGTGTCTGTGACACGTGTCCTCGGCACGTGATGTGTCCCGACGTGACACGACATGGGACTTGACTGATGCTTTCCTTTTGAGATGACCTCCTTCTAATATTCTAGCACTATTTCTTTGACACATTGCACGTGAAGTTTTTAGTTTAAATTATAGTGACTTCGAAGGCCTTAATGGTCTAATCATTCGATGTAGTTTACCGAGTAATCCATCCGCCCACCAACTAGCACAGTGGATGCGTGTTAGAGTTTGCTTTAGGAGGTCCAAATTTCGGGGATTGACAACTGTCCAACATCGGAAAATAACAACGGACAAACACCCGTAAGAGAGATAAAGGAGAGGTACGCCAAAAATGTACGCATTCTTCTCGATACACTACAAGCTTTCGAACCTCTTATTTTGCTAATAATGTGAGGATCTCTTATACTGCTAATAATCGGACTTTTTTTGAAGATTTTCTCGTAACAAAAAGATTCGGGATTCTTTTGAAGATTTACTCCAAACCAAAAGAAGGAGAAGCAACTCACGCCAGC
>DWIJ01000327.1:0-12075 GCA_018248315.1 Chioides albofasciatus
TTTTTACAGCTGCTCAGCAAACACAACAAATTATTGCGATGATGAACCTCATCATGAGACACACATGCATCCGCTTCCGTCATAGGAATGCCAACGATAGGAATTTTGTCAGGCTTACTGTAAGTAAATTATTTCTTAATACTTAGAGCCTAAAAATAACACTTCTATTAATTGAAAGACAGCATGATGAAACAAGTACCCTATCGGCCAACACGCAGACCATTTCTAACCAGGAAGACCTAAGAGAGACCAGATAAGTATTATGAATTTAAATTTGTATTCTGAGTTGTATTTCTAATTTAAATGTGTCGTCGACTTTCACGTCCCTGGAAATACTAGTGAGATTAAAGTATAGAAAACGAAAGGGTCATTGATTTCGTTTCAGTTTTACCTGCACTCTTTTTGGCTTTTTTTGTAAGTAATTTCAAAATTGTTTTCCTGATTTTATTTAATGAAAGTAGTTACATACTCGTAAGTAAACGAAACGCGTATCCATTAGCTAGGAACTCTTCAAAATAACAACTTGAAGTCTTCATCGCTACGCTGATGTTTCTATCTAACCATATCTCTTTCTATCTCTTGAAATCAAAGCACAATATGCATAACGGCTATTATAAAGTGACGGTAATGCATTTGAAGTTCTATTTTATTGCAGGGTCGACAAACCGGATGTTACGCCAGTGTGGGTTTCTATGTCAACAGTGGTGTCCACACGTTGAACCTGGCACGCGGTTGCTTCATACCCGCCGTCATTGTTCACGAGTGGCTCCACGTCATCGGCATGGTACACATGCATTCCACTTACAACAGATACAACTATGTTCGCATTTTCTGGGAGAACATTACACGTGGTTAGTATATTGTTTCAATAGCCTAGTGGTACAATGCCTGAAGTTTCTGTTAAAAATCTTTAAACTGTGTAAAATCCGCTAATCCGTACTTGGCTACCATACACTTCATCCTAAATCCTCTTATTATCCCCTTTTTGTCGCAGACCTTTTTCAGCCTCGGGACAATTACGGACGTCAACAATGATGGTGACAAAATGTGTGAAAACGAATCGATCGTTGTTACGAGCACATGAAAAACCTTCGTATAATTTACCATACTGACCTCAAAGTAATTAACTCACACTTCATTTTTCCCACAGGCTACGCTTTTGCCTTTTACCGCCTCGACCCTCGCCTCGTCTCCAACCACGGGCTGCCTTACGAGTATAGTAGCGTCATGCATTACGGAACCCACGCCTTCAGCCACAATGGACGGCCTACTCTTATGAATACCCGCGTAAGTATAAACCTATATTCATGAAATATATTAGAAAAATAGTGCTCAGCAACACGCGAAAAGATCGCTGTCACACCACAACGACAGACTTAGAATTAAACCAGCTGTGTCCACGGATTCACTCACGTAAAACAAAAAAACATGACATGTACCTGAAATTATATTGTCTATATGTACCTTCAACTGATAGCAACTCACGTTCTCATATTTGCAATGTTCACATTCTTATCCTGATAACTTTTAACATTCTGCCCAAGTTATTTAGTGTCAAAATTATTAAATTACCTTACAAAAAAAATTAAGAACTTACTAATATTTTGCATTGTTAATTTATATTCTAGCCATACAACGGCGAGTTGGGACAGGTACAATTCATCACCCACTTCGACTTTTTGCGGACCGCAAGGCACTACAACTGCCCTGGATCCGTATCGTTCATAAACATCGGTGTTAAACAACAAGAAAACATCGATACATAGTTCATTATGAACGATGTTTTATTGCAGCGCCATCTCTTTGTAAACATCTATACTCTTAAGTCATTCACATGTCTTCGATTTTTCTATTTTTTATCTCACTCTTACGCTTTCAGTGAGGAAGTATTGTTCTTAAACATTGATATATCACTTTTAATACTTTGGTCTGGCTATTATATCCTTACTAACTTAAAACGGATACATCTATTATATCTAAGCTTTCAGTGAGGTAGAGGACAAAAATGGTATCTGCATCAAATTAAATAACATTTAATAATTTTATCCGAGAAAAGACAAAAGTGTAATATTTCAATTATTATTGTACGCTTATTACCAGATTATAATTTTAAGAAAAGCCATATTTCGAATTTAAAATAGATTATCAATTTAATGTACCTGAAAGATACACGCAAACGTATTATTATCTGAGACTACATAACACAATACAATAAACTCTAAATTCATAATTCGATTAACACCAGTACACAGAGAATTATGACTATGCAGACATGTATAATGTATACAAATGCGTTATGTATACAGAGGTAGGGATGCAAACGATACATCGATGTTAAACAATAAGAAAACATCGATACGTCGTTCATTATGAACACTTTTTCTAACTATATCATGGTCATACGTCAACCTTTGTAACATTTTAAAAAACATCGAAAAAACATCGATGTATCGTTCTTAAACATCGATATTTTCAACATCGATGTTTCATTTTTAAAAACATCGATGTTATGACATCGATGTTTTTTATGAACGATGTTGCATCCCTATGTGGGACAGCCCTAAGTAACATTGTCATCTATGGTGCGATGACGTTTCAATGTTTTTTATTGCGTACATTAACGCGAATTTTCTTGCGTATTAATGACTACTTTACGAATATGGTATATTATAAACGCGTAAGTCTCGTGTCACATTGTACTTTTCCTTTTCATTTTATGATGGTAATTAGACAGCTTTTAAGAGTTCTGTTGTAGTGCATAAGTAGGACTGCATTTCAATGTAAGCATAAAAGATTTATTTTCTCATGTAAAGTCCCCTATTGTTATATGAAAGTCCAATTGAGTTCGTTTTTAAATAAGTTCATGAAATTGAATTGAATGTAGGTATCTATAGCAAATAGACCACAATTTTGAAATTCGGTTCTTTGTTTTGATGTCATGAAATTAAACACCTGCGTAAACTTAGAAAATGACCCTTCTGATAAATACACAGACAGACACATCTTTATACATATATATGTATAATTATTAATTAATTTTCTACACCATTGTAGAGTGTGGATAAAGGAAATTGTAAACATTGAATCCCCGCCCTACTGACTCACGATAATGACGATAGCACCGCAACGCTACACTACAATAATTGTATATTTCCACAATATTTGTATGTAAGTGCAACTTTAACATCCAGAGTGGGCAAGGGCCCGTGAGTCATGTGAATGATCTCACTATTACATCAACTAAACGCATCAACATATACGATATCAAATGCACTACAAATTGTCGGTTGTTCACTCGTCTTACCTAAATAGCTAGGTTCACTTCGTCATACGGAGATTCTGTGGGCTGGTTACTGACGTAGATTGCATGACTAAACTGCATTACGTTTTTTGTCTCCAATAAAACAAATTAATAAGCAAATGTTAGGTTTATTACACGTATTAGACAGGTCGACATAAAAATGCATTAACATTTATTGCTACTAAAATTAATAGAACGGAATATTTATTATGAATGTATATAAGTTTTGTCTAAAAGATTAAACGATAATGATAATAATTAATGAAACAATAATAAAGACAAACCTGCAAGGTTTTACGCCAGATTTTTAGTCGACGTCGTGTTCCTATCGAAAAAAAAGTAAACTATATTTATAATAATTGAATTTGTAAATCCCTCCGTAGGTTGGAACAAAATAAATACAACTGGGTCATTTTTAACCATTTATATTTTAAGGAAAAAAATAGTTATTGTTAAATGATCATTATATAGCGCATTATTTGGAAAGTTTGTACATCCTAAAACGGATGAAATACACATACCTAAGTACCTATTGTTATTGTATATAAATGGAAAATTACCAGGAAATGGTTTTAGTTCAACCACGCAATTACAAATGTGTCATGGCTTATGTTCCTATTATTTGAATTGAAACCATTAATTAAATTCTATTAAATTACTGCATTTTTTGTATTGTATCTTGGTAATCTGTGGGTTTATGAGGTGTGACATAATACGAGTATGTATACCTACGTTACGTTTTACTACCAATGATGGGGTTTGATGAACAGAATTATCAACGTAATCAAATCAAATTATTTATTCTCCATCTTTAACTAATAAAGAGTTACATACACATTGTTGGGTACGGATTTTCCGAGTAAGAAACAGTAATAAATTATGTGTTGTACCACAGACTCCCATCCTTTAACATCTCGTGGAACTTTTCGAATAAGTGATTTGCAGAAAAATACTAATGAGCATAATTCTAGTGCGTTGACGGCCGATGGTTCTTCGCCAACCAACAACTGTTCACGCGACATGCACCCTCAGGCACTTGCAACCTAAAGGCGAGCGGCCTCAATTACACGCATTGCTCGCGTGCCTACCGTAGACGATAACATGGACGCGTCCATCAAAATTTTCCAATACGTCGCGTCAATGTTACAAAAGGGGTCCGCACCATAACTCGCAAATAGGAGCAGACTGCATCAGATGTGATTCAGAGCGAGCTTACGAAGTTACGTCGGCCGTCCACCCCCGTAGCGGCGTAGCGGCCGTCCCCTAGATCTACGCGCTCAGTATCGTCCGCGCCTCGTCGACGAACGTACGCGTCTCTACACTCTCGAAACATTGACGTAATTAAGTGCGTTTCGTGCCTATGCGCCCGATTTGATTCCCGGATAGGACAATTGTTTGAGTCGTCGGGGAGTGTACGATTGTATTGTAATGAGGCGGGCGGGCTGCAGGTAAAGCTGCGACCCTTTTATCCACGTGGACTCGCGCCCTTTTTTAACGACGGACTATGGAGTTTGTATGTGATAGACGGAATAGCAGCTGTGAAGTGTGACACGAACTGTGATGAGGGATTTGGCTGCGGTGTTCGGAAGCCGTCAAGATTAGCTCCTACGCGGAACTGGATGCGCGTGCGGTGTCGCCCCGAGGGGCGCGCCGCCGCCAGTTCATCAAGGGTTGGAAGAAGACCATGGGGGTGATCTCCAAGACGTTTGGTGTCGTTTTCAGTCTGTAAGTGTTTGTACTAAATTTATGTACATTAAATAGAAAAGAACATAATTATTTGATTTTAAGTAAATACATAAATGAAACTCATATTTTTATTCTTTACGCAGTAATTTATATTTTCGATATACACCACAGTCTGTGTCACATAAAATCGTTTATTTTTACGAAAGTCTTTACAAAATCGGTTCACACACAAAAACAATACACACATTAATAATTTCTTTCTATGTTTTGAATGAAAACCGCGTAGGAAATAATCTCCACAGAACAACATATAATTATGTTGTCTACCAAACGTACGAGTATCGCGGCTATTTATCTATTATAAAAATTTAAACACCGTAATAAGGGTCTGTTAGAACTGACAATAAGCAAGTGCGTGCGGCGAGTTGCGCAAGCGCTCCTATTCGCACGTCCGACGTATACGCGTATCAGATCTACCGAAGAAATGCGCGGGCTTTCGCTCTCATTTCCTCACAGGTCAGCGACGCTGACTACCATTCAGAATTCAACATTCACCGTACAATAGTTTTGTAGTTTTTTATGTAATTGAAGTAGTAAGTGAACGTACAGTACATCTGAGAGTAAGTGGTCACTGCCTCAATCAACCCCAAATAAGATTGAAATCCTACTCAGCCGGTCATGCTTTCGATGATTTCGAGGATTCTATTAAATTTTCTCTTGTAAATGTCGCCCTTACCACTCTCTGCTAATTAGTTGGACACGGTACTGCGGAGGTGCCTTCGAAGTCGTACCACAAAGGGTCCGAAAACATTTAATCATTCCAAGATTCATTTCTAACTTTTGAACTATTCATTTCCGTATCTCATATGCGCCAATTCGGTTATGCAAAACTTACGGCATGTCGCCCGCACTGAATGCCATCATTAATTCCGGCCTCACAATCCTTATTGTTTCGTCAAATTAATGTGAGATTCTCCCAGTTTTCGACGCTAACTCCGCTTTCCTTTTGTGACATAACTTTTTGTTCTAGATCAAAATCGTATTATTCATTTAAATTCACGCCTCATTTTCGTGTTTGCATATCATTGTTGTCAACCCATTATTGTGTCACTGCTAGATACGGGTCTCCTTTCGTAGTGAGAGGCGATTAAGTCTTATTCTACTGCGCTGGTCAAGTCGGTAAACTTCGAGACTTGGTAGACTTCACACTTGTTCACTTTTCTAAATAATTATTCGCCGTGTAGGTTTTTTGGTAAAGTTTCCTTTTAACGTTATAGAAAGCGATAATTAAGTTCGAATACACATATTTCTTTGAAAATTCAAAGGTGCCTGGGATTCGAACCTTGGACCTTGAGTTGGCCGAGTTTCAACCACAAGGCTGTCATTACATGTTATGTTTGCATATCATTATGTTTAAACGTACAAATACGTTGTTGCTCCACTTACAAGAAGTTAAAGTACCTACTTATAATTTCTTAGTGTTTACAAGATAATTACTAATTATCGACAACAAGTGTTATTAAAGCGACTGACACCAACATACCGACCAACCCTTATTATATCATTACGTGCATCCGTTACAGAATACTATACACTATAATTGTGTGTGATTTTGGAAAATAAGAAACTATTATAGACACGAACCGATCTAGGGATTATTTTAACTACCTACCGTGGCCTTCCGCCCGCTACTTTGCCAGTTACAGAGAAGAGAAATAAACTTGCAGATGCGATCCACAAATATAGACTATTGTAACTTGTATTGAAAGAAATCAATGATATTTGTGAACAGTTTTAAAAATAAAAAATAAGAATTTTGATTAGTATAAGAAAAGGGTCTATGTATAAGTGTAATTATTTGAAAAATAAATAAATACAATTTACATTTAAGTTTGAGTGTCGTAACAGCTAATTGAGCCTAATGTACACTTGTTGATCATTGCAAATCGGAACTAAACATTATATGGAGTCACTCCAAAGGGAAATTGACCAAGCCAAAGCTCAGCGATAATGGATCAAATCTATTATTCGTCCAGCAGTAGGCCATTGACCGGCACAACGGTTGGACCCTTTCCCCATTAGTACCTGCCAGAGCGCTCATAAAGTCATAATTCATGTGCGATTCCGATCATTCACAAATGACTAGAACCGTATAATTTGGATCGGGTAGCAATTACGATGACGTCACGTGTTGGCTAACTCCGGAGTGCTATTCTGTAGTAGTTTTATTATCTCGAAATCGGCATATATAGTGAAATAAAATGTCATATTTAGAAGTTGATAGTTCAATGTTATCACGTGTTGCGTTTTCGAGTTTGATCTGAAATTAACTTTGTACGAATTCTCACATTATCATCGTTTTTAATCAATTTTACCATCGTTTGTCGAAGTTTAACGTATTCAAATTTGAATTCGTGTTATTACGGAATAGCGCCACCGGTCCTATCGCCATCGCGTCTATCAAACGGAACACAGATCATGGTTCCGTATGACGAAATGTTCATTCGCCCTCAATAGCTTTTATGGCGCCGCGGTATTATTTTAGGCATCGGCTCGGCTCCAGGCTAAAGCGGCTGGAAATTTCTGAGCCGATCTTGCAATGTTGTACACCTGGCCGAAACTGTGCCATAATTTATGGCCATTATTATAAAATTATAGCATTATTCGCTCAGCACGTAGAAGCAATTTTTGAAACTATGATTGAAATATATTGTGCTGTTCTTTCCCGTGAAATGATTGGTGTAGGTTTTTGTGGATCTAACGCAATGACTGCCAAACCGTTATGCGTGCGCTTAATTTCAACTTTGCCAGATGCTTTTTATATAATTTATCAGTCATTTATTAATGTAGTGATCTTAATAATCTGACGAGTGCTGATCCTTTGCACAAAAATGCAATAAAACAGTTTCGAACCTCATCAAACGAGCAATAGCTTAAGCCTTAAGAGATTACCTATTTCAACTATAGCAGAAATTAATCGCCGACCAAGAAATAATAAATGAATCCCCAGTAGAAAAATGAACTAAATGAACACAAATCTAATGACACTCATATGTCAAAACCCACTAAACCGTTCAAGCCACAGAGCGTGCAAAATTTACGAGCACTCATACGTACATACATTCAAAAAATATTACCCTCCTTCTGGGGCAGTGGAGTAAAAAGAAATCCATCAACAACATGGGTGGTTACCACAATAGTTGTTGCTATTAATTTGACTGTTGAACGCAAATTCAAAGTTAACGAGCTTGCTAGTTAAGAAATCATCTGAAGATAAACAATTGCTCAGCTAACTGCTTTCTATACAGCGTTGTTTTAATCGGTGAGATCACATTTAATGACCCATGAATTGTTATGTAAATTGAAGTAATTAAAATACTTGTTCATATTATAAAGATGAAGAGTATTTACGATTATGGTAATTCAATGCTATTAACAGATTGTAATAATTGTTTTACTGCGCTAATGCAGAATAAGGTGGGATATGTATTAAACACGTGAACCAATCTCAAAAACAGATGGCTTCTAACAAAATTGTGAAGATGAAAATAATACAAATTGACGCAAAAAATATTTTAATTAAGAAGTGACTAAAAATGTTAGCGAGAAACATAAGTCCAATGAAGAAGTGTTTGTAAAGAGTAAAGCTTACCGATGGATGTAATACCCAACACTTTGATACACTTGTTACTAAGCATAAAACTTATTCAACTTATAATTTCACAAGACTATATAATCGCGGTTGTATTGTTAGCCGAGAGGTAAAGAGCATTGGTAGAGTCCCGCTTTGTAGAGCTTAGGGAGATTTGAGGAAGCCGGCGACACAAAGAGCCTTTTGTGCTGAAAGGAGTGCGAGTAGGTAGCCGAGGATAGGTAGTGCTTTCAATTCATCCTCTTGTGTTTTACAGTTTTATGGTAACAATGTAAAAAACATGAAAAAAATCGTCCGATTGTCTCTTTTTGTTTTATATTTTTCTTAGGTAAAGCTAAGCTATCTTACAGTGTTATGAGTTGAAGTTATTTTTGAAAAAATCTGTAATAAACCTGCTTGCTCCTAAATTTTGTATAATAAGACCCGGCGCTCAATTTCACTGTAGCTCTTATCAAAATTACTTGAGCTACTTCAGAAGACAAGCTTTACTTAAAAACGCTTAAACATTTCATCTTATCGCTGTTAAAAGGAAGTGAGCAATGGTTGCATTAGCGACCATTCTCTTAAAATATCAACACGCGATAACGGCCACAATCGATAAAGACGACAAAACACAGGAACGATAAAATAATTATGTTCCAAATGGACGTTCCATTAGTCGGATTTAAATACCGTCGACACGTTTGTAAAGGTGTGATTTACAACCCCATATTGGTTTTAAGTTATGGTTAATAGGACACAGGACTGAGTTTTATAACTATCGTAAATCGATCGCGTACACGTTAAATTTCGTGCTCTCATATCGTTAGTCTCGGTCCAATCAAAACCTCGTAAAGCGTAATGGTTCGCTCGTAATCCACTCGTTCGATATGGGAACGACCATAGTCGGAGATCGAACCGATGTGATATCGATCGGTACATTCATCTTCACCGCCAAAACACACAATTCTCGACTCTACCATTAACGTACGAATGGTTAATGATGCAGTTTAAACAAATTTGTGTTTCGAACGCTTAGATTCTTCAAGTTTGGACAAACACGGTGATACGGTTCGTAGCGTGTGTGGAGAATTGCTTTTTCCAACGCTCTTGGTTTTTGTAGCGAGTTTTATCGGCGTACAATTCCCTAATGTCTGTCTTTACACGCCCTTCAAACATCCAAACGGCATTAAGGCGTTAAAAATAAAGTACGTCGTGTCAAACGGCTGTTTATCCGTTTCCTCAAGGGGCTGTGTCGTGACCCGCCGGAGTCTCCGTTGTCACGGGCCGTAATCATTAACACATTATAAGTGTGTCCCGTGTGTGTGATGTATTTCCCAACATTGAAAATTTGGACTTGCTGCCCGTTCTCGAAATACCTCAATTCCGTGTTATGTTGATCTGTAACAAATGCTTTTACTGTCGACCTTACGTGCAGTTTAATTTTTGACCTTTCCTTATCTTTTGAGTGTGGATCCTCGTCTTTTGACAAGGTACATTGTTTGGACACAAAAAATTGTTCTTGATGTTGCTTATCAAAACGTAAACAGGGACCATTATCACATTGTTACTAAACTTAGCACGAGTGTAATGAAAGGCAATACAACACAAGGACGTAGTCGGGATCCACTAGACTGGTGTGACCACAGCCCCCGGCCCAAGGCGGACCGGCGACACAATGCCCGCTGAATCAGGAAAGGAACTGGATCTGCTCGGCGACGATGACACAATGTCAATGTTAAAACTAGGCAGAAGATTTGAAGGTTGATGTTCAGTGTGGCTAAGAGTTATATAAGTACAAATTAATTTACATGATAAAAATAACAAACGATCGAGAAGTCCGAACCAAATCTGATGTTAATGGTCACTGTAGGCAAAAATCCCGAAACCTATAATATTTGTGTTACCCTTTGGACAAATGGGAAGATCATCATTAGTGAATTATTGTGCGTGCTGCCCTCTCCGTATTCATAATATTTAATTTTAATGCTTAATTAAATTACGTCATCATACCCAGGCCATTCCTCTATCTATGAGCTGATTATCCTTTGTAATCCTTCAAAGTACGTATGTGCTTAGCGTCAACAAGAAGTGGAGTGCCGTTCAGCTGTTTAATGCGAATAAGCCCTTAATCTATCAAAAGTGCACGCTTGCTGATAAGCGAAACACATTAGTTAAGTCCTTCAAGGTTTTATATGGGACGGCACCGGAATATACCTAACTTCAGTGGGCATTCTCTTTAGCTGAAATTTTTTGACAATTAGAGTACTCTTAATTAATTTTGATGTCGTACAATGGAGGTGGTAAACAGGCAGGTTGCTTAATGAGTAGCGATTATCCATTTCAACTAGGATTAGATTCCTATCTCAAATCATTAAACATTTCAATGCCTTATTGAGTCCCTTACTTATCATTCTACTGTAAACTAAATGCATTATACCAGAATACGTGAGCAGCTTCTAATAGTGTTACTTCTGGATTTAAATCTGCATTGAGTCTTACGCGTTATCAGCAGCCATTATGTCTATATCAATTAATTATTATTATTATACGGCTTCATCTAATGAAAATTGTCGCCACTCTGTCGTATCCTCCGAAGTAAAAAAACTCATATCGCACGCGTAGGTAATAAAAACACTATCTTTGTAGTTTGCACAGGTACCGGTGAGATTTTGTAATGTTAGCCATTTTATTGTTTTTAGTCGTGCGCGGGAGTGCCCTACAATCGGTCGTTGGCCCTTCGTGCAACATTGATACTTGATATTTTTTGTGGCTTCGCAAATAAGGGTTTTTCGCAGAAAATGTTTACTCTTTGTATGTGTACACGTATGTATCTACTCGTGCGCGGAAGGCCTTATATGCAAACTAATTGATCATAATAGAATGTTAAAGTTTAAGGGATGTTTTCTTCCTTAAGATGTAGTACCGAAGCATCTATGATCGAACTCGAAAACAAGATTGCAATAATATTTTTATTATCACAAAATTATTATCAGTTAAATACTTACTGTGCCTAATTTGAATTATGTCATTTATTTCTCGTGCAAAAAAATGTTTTATAAAAATTAAAAATGATCCAATTTACAAAGCAATTATGATGTTATTAAATGTTTACCATCGTTCTAATTTCACAACGAATCAAGTTTATTGATCGCCGTTCCGTTTTATTCACCTACTAATTATGTGGCGGGGAATTGAAAATTTAAGGGAAGCACCTTTATATGCGCCTTAATTACAGGGAACTCGTATGAAAAATTGAATTCGCGTATTAAGATGTTCTGGCTATCAAGCTTTTTTTAAGTGCTTAACTGGTTTTCTTAATTTTGTAACGCCTTTATGGGATCACTTTGTTTTGTTTGATGTTATTATACAATACGTAGAACATAATGGAAATGAAAAATGTTGAAGGATATTTTGATAAAATAAATAAAATTTAATCAATAAGTGCAGAATTGAA
>DWIJ01000328.1:0-12073 GCA_018248315.1 Chioides albofasciatus
AAAGAAAAATTAATACGTCCTGCAATATTAAAAGAATCATAATTTAATAATTATAGTCATTTAATAAAATAATCAGAGCCGGCTCCGTTGATTCTTCTCCAAGTTAGTCCTGTATGCACTTACTAATCAGGACAAAGTAGGAACGAATCAGATTTGAGTCTTAATTTACACTAGTTTAGTTCCTTCTTCCTTCATTTATTATGAGAGATTTTTTTATAAAAACTTTTCTCTGTAAACGATTTAAATAATTATAACACAGGTTTTTATTAAAACAATAACTGGATCTAATAATAGCATCTAATTTTGTAAGTTTACTTAATTAGTATGAAACTCTTAAAGGGATAAAGTGTTAACATCGGACCCAACAATAGGACGATGACCCATAGGGTATTACGACTATAGCCATTCTAATAACCTACATATTTCTGAAATTGACTCACCGTTTCGGCTGTGTAGCGACCGGCGCTGCACTCTAGTAGTGAAGATTCACTCACCTGAAAGGACAAAACGATTATTGCACCGAGTTCATAATTGGAACGGTTTAAAGGTTTCCCCCTATTATCGAAGGGGATTGCACAGAAAAGGGTGACTGTTTTTAATGCATACATATTGAGGTGAAGTGAAATGCTTTTTGCTTTTTCATTGTATTTTAATGTTGCGTTACTTATGAAAACTACTTCACGCTTACGTCGCTAAAGCCAACAAAGATAATGTACAATATTGTATGAAACAATATCATGAATAAACTTCAACATTTGTGAACTTAAACATACATGTATATATAAAAGAATTTCATATAGATTGCACCTAAGTGAACTTAAGAGCACCCCTCGAGCAGGTTAATTAAAATGAAAAGGTAGGAACACTTCTTCTAATTCAAGCTACAAAAAGTAATACCACCGCCAAACTTGACTCACGAATCAGGAATTAGTTACGGATATACATGGTGCTATAATTGCGAAGAAACATATCACGTCGAAACCTACACGCCTAAGAAGAGTTCTTTAAGAAGTTCTAAGAGGTATGTGAAGCCTACCAATTCGCGCTAAGCCAGCGCGGGAGCCTGAAATCCTTTAACGTGATAGACCCTGCCCAACAGTAGAGCAATAATGTGTTGTCGACCTACACGATGGACAACAAGCCCTAACAATAATAAGTTACTACGAAAAAATTACACAACTGTTTCTTTTCTAAGAGACATTCTTATAACCATACTTTTACGAAACCATAATCGAGGGAACTATAAATACAGATAGAACAAATAAAGTATGACCTACAAAATGATTTGGGACACGGTTCAGACGAGTAGAGCTTGCCCCAATCCGAGATAACTTCGTTACGGAAGCGAATCACTAAACGGTCGAAGCCACGAATGGACGTAACCTGCGAGGAGCGGTTAGTCATGCAAATATAACGATTCGCTTCCAAATATGAAGCCTTTATGAAATTGTGTTTTTGTTTATTTACACACCGTGTAATAGTTCTTTTTCCTGCAATCTTGAGACATACACCTTAAAAATTAATCCATTCATCAATACTTCGAAGTTTCTATTACATTCTAACAATGATAGAAAAACCTCGCTGTGCGACTCTGGAGGTACTACCGCCATAAATATTTCAAACTAATACAATAGCGTTAGGATATCCGTCTTTGATTAGAGGGTATGTGATAAGAATGACAATAACATGAGGTGTTTTAACGTAGATATTAAGGGTAGCATCACAAATGAGGTCAATCTCAGGTAGAGTCAGTTAATTATGGTCAACCTCAAATACTATAATATATACTAATATTCGGCGTCGTTTTTACAAATGTCCGTAGATGAAAATTTGTAAATGGCAATCACGTGGACTGCAAGCTCGTTTGCTACTTTCACGATATACAATTAAAACAATAATAATGCACGGTCAAAGCGTTTGTGCATTTATCTATGTTTGTGTACATATGTAATGACGGTCTCGCATTATTTTCACCAGCTGTTACACTTTAGCCCTCCCTTTTTTCAGATTATCCTGCTTGGTAGTGTAGCATTGTTTAACCCTTTATTATGTTTCTCTAATTGTGTCATTCAATGTTTATTTCGTTATACAATTTCATGCATATCATTCATATCATTTATACAATTGTAAACTATGAAATAAACAGGCCTTGTTACGTTGTTTAATAAGTAAGTTACTACAAAACAGTTCCACTACTAAATCTAGTTTCGGCCACAGGCTATTCGAGTGGGGTCAATCTCGACTAAATTCGTTATGAAGGTGAATCACTAAATGTTCCTATTGTAGCCACAGCGTGTTGCCCGCCATGGAATGGTTAATCATGCAAATAGATAGAGTTTCGGCCTAACACCGCATATTTATTTGATAGAATTTATATTGACATCCATTTTCGTGCCGAAAATAGCTCCATTATTTTTTATTATTAAGGCATGTCTTCGTGTTGTGTATATTTCAAAGCTTAATTGCCAGCTAGCTTAATAGCTTTTAAAAAATATATACACATAATTGAATGCTGTTGTAGCGCCATTGTCTATTTTATGGAGAATAAGTATAACGATAATTAAGTTTTAATTACTTCACTCCAAATTACCAATATACAATATATTTTTTAATTTATAGCAGCAGTCTACGAAAATATTTTTTGTATCTCCAAGATAAACGGACGGACAGAAAATTATAAGAAGTATGTACATATGTTTTCTAAATTTGACCACCTTTTTAAATTATAATTTTCCAAATCATTCAACATAATAAAACCTTAATGCAATGGAATGACAAGTGTAGAATGTGCAATATTCCACATAAAATGATTCGCCTATTCCATAATAATATATCTTCCATTGTCTAAGAGCGTAGAGCATTCGGGCAACAATGTTAATAGCGACATAAAGCCATGATACGAGTTATCACAATGCAGTTTCAGAACTCAATCTCGTTTCGACATGAGCCGTTTGAGAGCTTCAATGTCAGTCAAGTGCGTTATGAAGACGAATCACATTAATATAGCTATACCTAATGTGGACATTCACATACATATAACAGTTACTCATTGCACAAGTATAAACGGTCTTTTAATTATAAAACGGATTTCATACCGGTGCAAAAATGCATAATAAAAAGTTGAAAGTGAATAGAACATCCAATGTCGGAAGAAGCTAATAAATTGATGCATTGCATTATCTCAGAGGACTACGAACAGGTTGAAAATAAAACTCCCGAACAGGTTTTCAGAAATACAGATTTTTTTAAACAAATATAGCGTGTATATTTTTTTTATGTTACTGCATATAACTTTCAATAAAGTCATGTATTTAATCCAACGTAATATAAGTTGATGTATGCATAATAATAATCGTGATTAGTGTTAGTATAACAGTATCTTGTAGATTTATATCATTTTATATTTTAGTGCATTTTTCGACGTTTTCCCCCTTATCATTTCGATTGACCA
Source organism: Chioides albofasciatus (assembly GCA_018248315.1). Taxonomy (NCBI): domain Eukaryota; kingdom Metazoa; phylum Arthropoda; class Insecta; order Lepidoptera; family Hesperiidae; genus Chioides; species Chioides albofasciatus. Next base: position 3,452 of record DWIJ01000328.1, read on the forward strand.
CCTAGAGCGTAACTTTTAAAGTATAACAATGCTTAAAATAATATAATAAGAAAAATACCGATACCATACCTTAGCGTGTGTCAAAGAATCGAATTTGAATTTGTGTATATAGTTAAAAATCGCGGTATAAAATAACGGCTATAGTCACGCGTGTCGTCAAATTAGGTTACAATGTTATTGAATTTCAATTCAAAGTACTTTATGATTTTACGGAGTATCTCCAACAATTCTGTTGACATACTTTACGTTCCGTCAAAAGGCAGTAATTTAGTAAGTGAAATTTCCCTAAAAGTGTGTACGTAAATTTCAGAACAGTAATGTAAACATTTTTGCTCCGTGAAAGTGATACGGGACAAATGACGCCCGTGTCGGGGCACGTCAAGCGTGATCGCTCACCGAGTATCATACAGTTTACGTACAGTTAAAATAGAGAAGTTTTATTTTAAACACAACGTGACTTACTTATTAGCGGTCTTATTATTTAGAATGTATATATTTTTTGATACCTATGGAAACATACACCTTTAGAATAATTAGGTACCCGAATCTACCAGTGGGACAGATATGTGACTAATGGTAAATAGGAAAAATCTTAATTTATCATTAACATATTTGCTTGACCGGGGATTGAACCCGTTAATAGCCGTTATCGTGGTTACCATAAACACTCAGTAAATATTACCTTTTCTTTCACTTTTTACAACATATCTGTTTTACCCCGCACGTGATATATTACGAAAAAAAGGTGTATTTGGCAGCTTAAGAACGGCATTAATGAGAAATCAAAAGCAGATATGGTAATTTTATTTATACGCACTTGATGAGTTTTCTCTGAAGAGCGATATAATACTAGGCCGTAAAAGCTAAAAATGCCGCTCAATGCTACGAGACGATGAAAACCATGGCGAAATGTCTGCTTTTGCGAATCTCTATAAAAGGAATTATTGGTACTTGCTCCGTCTTTCAGTACTCTTATTGAATGTTACATCAAAAATCTTAGAATAACATATAAATTAAATTTCACCTTCAAAAAATATACATTCCCCAACATAAAGCATGATCGTGTTCTCGAACCGCAAAGCTACACCATTACATTAGACACATTGTGTGCCTTAATAGGGGCATAACTTCGTTGCCTGTTTCACTTCGAGTTTGGGAGCTTCTGACAACGCATCTTCCTCAGTATTGTTTAAAGTTTATTAAGTTTTGAACATCGCACGACGTGAGCCGACGGCAAACAGATAATGAGCCGAACATAGGTGGTACTTCGCCAACGTTTTCGGCTTTTATTTACGAGTATTTACGAGCATACCTGTTTTCCTTGTTCTCTTACGATAAATTAATAAGATAATTAATGTTCTTAGATCTTTGGGAACATGTTACGCGGAAAGTCGGATTGTTAATTTCGGAGGAGTGTATGTAGTAAATAGTCACACATACGAAGATTCACCATCAGTATGAATACAAGCTTATATTCGTAAGTATTAAATTATGAAAGTAATGTATTGTGTATACGTAATTTATGTTGTATTTTTAGCAAATAAAAATAGTGAAAAATATCCACCCGATGTCAAGTCAAAGTCGTCCATAGAAATCAAAAAGCATACTGAAATTTGCGCTGATGACTACGTTAGGATCACATGTGAATGCTTAAGGTGCTAATATATGCAACGAAAAAACCATGCAAATATACTTTTCACACAACTTAATATTTGTGGTATAGTACAGAAATACGTTTGTGTTGATATTCACCTAATTAATTATTATTATAACTCGAATAAGTCATTTTCATACAATAGCGAAAATATTTTAGTGTAACTTTATTCAACATAGACTAAACTTGAACACTAACTATTTCACCACTGCATGTTAGCCGGAGGCATCAGAGCGAAATATCAAAACTCTACCCTAGTAAGAGCTTTTTGACTGTAAAACATAAGATGCATGCAGTTTTGTAGGAAAAATCCACTTCGTGTGAAATATAAAATAGTTAACGCACGTTATAAGTTTAACAATGTGTCCAACGTATGGTTAAAATCCCATAATTAAAAGTAGTTATGCAAAAGAGATCATTTTTTATATAAATTTTAGTACATTTCTATTCACTCGCACATTTATATCAAAACTTATACAATTTATAAACTACCGAAACACTAAAATTAACTTTCTTTTACTATATTGTGTTTAAGTACTTTACTACAAAGTTGTGATTGGTTGTAAGGCTCTAACTGTAACAGAATTTGATATACGCACACATGAAGAAACTTATTATGACATACCGATGTCAACTGCCCTCACATTGTTTCACTGCGAAGAATGTCGTTCGATTTCATTAGATCCGACAAAACGTCCGCGAATGAGTTGTTCTAGTAAGGATTAGTTTTGCGTCCTCAAAGTCCACATTCCAAGGGTACACAAAACGTTCTACTGGAGTGTTCGAATGTACTCGAAGATGTTAGGGCCCCAATGTTTGCCTTTGATCACGGATTACTTGGCGGCTTCACTCGTAAATTTTTCGAATCTTTCCAGTTCCCTCCTACGACTTATTTGACCACTTGTTTTCTTTAAATATCTTTATTTCTACGGTTCGGTACGGTACGGTACGGACTCATTTAACGGTCAATACATTTACCACAGAAACCTTGAGTAATTTTTGATTTGAGATTTACGACATCCAAAAATGTTTAGCGCGCAAAAGAACGCGAAAGGCTTTTAGACAAATTACCTTTTATTAGCGGTGCTTCTTAAACTTTTCGTATAACCGAATCGTAACCCATAATATAGGTAGCAAACATTTTATGCCCATTAATTTAGGGTGAAAATCCCCGATATATTATGTCTTCTACAAAATAATATACATATTTTATATTTAAAATGATCACCCCTTATATTGCAGTACAAGTGGAAATTGGTAAAAATATGCTGTGAATTCCTTGAAGTAAGATAGTACAAAAACCAAAAAATTACCAGAGCAAGCGTGTAAGAAGCTAGGAAAATATAAACATCCAGGTCCACAATAAACAAATAAATCCGTCTCGAACGAAGAATCGGGGAAATAAATACCAAAATAGATCTGAAACGAAAGCAAATGAAATTGAGCGTTGCACTGGGTTCAATGTGATCACATATCTAAAAAATATTCTTATAGACATATGTGAAAAAATTAGAAAGAAGATATTGCGTTTTATTGCGAAATATACACTTACTTTTTACTTCAACAAGACATTCTGCTCATTATAATATTTAGTCATGAATTTAGTGATCAATTTATTTATAAGCACTAACAGTACACTGTTTATTCACTAACTTAGTGCCTGATAATATTACTTACCTCCAGTCAACACCGAATTATGAGAAATACTTAAGCTGCAGGTTATGATTGTGGAAATAGTTTATTATACGCATACAACTGCGTGGTGAAGTATCTCCAGCCTTCCTTTAGATGTAGAAAGAGTCCAGTGATTCACAGAGGGATATAAAAGAGATAACGCGAAATGTTTGAATACTTAACAGAGCAATGATGACACACGGCACGCGACACGGAATATACATACAAATAGGGAAACAATAAGTTTCTGATAGCCGTTGGGTGTGAGTTTCAATCTGCTACACACCTGTCGTACCACAACTCAATCCCACCCCTGAGCTATATAGAGCTTGTATTCAACAGCATTTTGAGCCTTTGTGCACGAACACGTTTACTTTGAGTTCAATATTCATCATACCTAACGGTCTGGCATCACGTTTAGTAACTACGGAAATTTGGAGACACATACCTACGACAAGTTTTAAAATTTAACCTGTATTCTTTATAAACAGAGAAAATAATAATTGATTATTTGATTAGCGGAAAAAATAATAAACTGGTAAATTATAAGGTTGATATTATTTGCTGTTGACGCATTTTTTAATTAAATCTATTTAGACGACGTTTTACCACAGAAGTACAGAGGCTTGTTCTTACGGGTGAGTAAACTATTTAGTGACAATGTGTAGGCTTTACTGTTTGTTTACAAATTTAAAATATTTACACCAGAGATAATATTAAGCGCCAGTTGAAGACTAGATATAACAAAACCTATTAACCATTCTTACATTTGAAATTCAGGTACTACAAAGAATCACTTACAAAACAAACATTGATCTGTTTTCGAAAAACACTTATTTTGTAGCATTCGTTTATTAATCCTTTGCAGGCTTCCCTCGTTCGGTACCTTAACTCCTCGATTCAAAGCACGTCGAATGTTTATTAACATATCGGCCGTAAAGCGGGCTTGTATCTATGGCGATTTTTACGCATCCCCGTGTAAACGGCTTTTATTCGGCTTTTTGCTTGGATAACGTGTCCTACTATAAACACGTAAGCTTCAGACGTTCATTTAAATACCGACTTGGTTATTGATAAACAATTTATAGAAAAATCGATAAAAACTTAATGTAGAGGTTTTTTTACGCTAAATACGCTTGTGCAATCGGTTTAGGTTAGAATTACTTTTCTATATAGAGTGTGGTTATGGATGACCATAGGCGACGGCAGTGACCGTCACGTGGGCTGCATGCTCGCTTACTTCATTTTACGTACGTAATTTCAAGTTATTTAAAAGTATTATTACTGAAAAAAAGAAAACCAAAAAATATTCCTCAACTGGGTACATCCCGGTATGGGACATGTGCCTTAGTTTATTTTTCGGGCTAAACGACAGCCGCTGTTGACTTAATAACACGAAAAAGAGACTACAACGGTACTTTGACGGCGAGTTGATAAATATTGGCGGCGTAGGTAATGAACACAGAGGCGAAAATCTGTCACTTTTTAACGAACTTCAAAAGATAGGAGGGTTCGAAATCCATCGCCCTTTTATGTTCAAACATAAATTTGCAACGTTTGCAACGGTTTCGGTTATCCTGTTCCATTTGGGAAATCTTACTTTGTAATAAAAATTGCAGTGTTTGTAGACTTTGTAGCACCATAGACAATCTGGCTTAAATTCAGATAGATATCATATCATATTTGCATATCAAATGCTCCTAATCCTTATATTTTTTTTTCTAACATTAAAATAGGTGTGTGCCTAGAATTTGAACCTTGGACCCGCCGATTGAGAAGCCGAGTTTCTAAACAGCTAGGTTATTACGGTTATCATTTTTCCAAAAATATAATATACGCTTTAACACTGTTTAATATCATTCTCTAGAAATCTGCACCGGTAACTGATTGGGTATTGCTTGCTAATGGTATACAAATAAACCGAAAAGCTAATGGTTACCAATTTGTTAAAAGCGGAACATCGACCTAATTGCTGTTTATTGTTCCATCCATTCTATTCCTACAAATTTCGCAATTGCAACTACAATGTGTTTGTTTAATACTACGTCTCAATAAATTTGTACTGGACGTAGTTATAATAAAATATTAATGTAAATATGTTTATATTATTGCAGATATGACGGAGTGCGGTATGATGAAAAATTAAAATACTACCATAAATGAAGAGAGCACCTACACTTTTTATACTTCTAGAAGAAGCTCTAGAACGCCTCGAAACTACACCTATTAATTACCTATTGAGTACTTTAACTTTAATTTAACCTGTCAAAATTGATAGGATATTTACCACCATTAGCCTATATTTTTAGACCGATAGAAACTTAAACAAATATTTTCATTTCTTTTAACCTTATTCATTTATGAGGTATTGCGTTACAAGCGAAAAACTCTCCGAATTTTTCAACTCTCTTAAAAATAAACGAAATTGAAGTATCTAATAATAAGTAAATTCAAAGCTCTCTCAATCAGTCTGGATCTTTGTAGGCGACACGTTTATATAAGAGAGATTCCTGACAGCCACATCAACATAAGCCACCTAGTTGCCGTAAGCTACTTACTCTCTAATTAGACAAGCCGTAATCGTATTTGTAAGGCGAAATTTAATTAACAAATGCATTTAGGCTTTCTGGGAGCTTTGTCCCACATTTACTCTTAATTCGACTTCGTGTCTATGGATCTTAAAGTATTCAAACGTAAAAGGTTTCCTTTAGTAACCAATCCTGGTTGCTAATGTTTTTCTATTAAAAAAATCCTTTATGGTTAAAACGTGCCAAATATTTTTAATGATATAATTTTGCGGAATACATATTAGATAAAAAAATCTGTTGGTCCCAGGGTTTAATTTCCGTTTAAGCATCAAGTAATTGATGGGTTCTGTTTTGAATCTAGATATTTATATAAGTGTTAACGATCCATAATATGAAATTTTAGTATAGGCAAGTGACGGTGGAAATAATTGCAAATAAATTTTGATGTTGTCCTACTTTAGCCTTTTCAGATAATTGAATCATAAAAAGATTTTAAAATCCATATAAAAAATTATAGAAAGCCATTAACTGAAAACTAGGATTTGCAGAGTCAGCATTCCGGCGCCGTCAATAAAGTATGTCATAAGTCTACATTAATCATGAGTGACAGTATAATTCGGACCGGCGGCGGGACGTTATCGTTTCAAAGCAAACTGAATGTATTTGATAGATTCGCAAAGGTATGTCCCAGTATCGATTTTCAATTAATCTTTTGTCTCCTTTTGCGTCCGGGTTTTATCGCGTGACGTAAAGGTGGGGTATTTTTATTTTTGTCCGTTTATTATGACCCCAGCGAGGTTCCGTGTGTATGGGGAATTGATCTAGGTGCTTCCGCAAATTAAAAAAGCCGGTGTTAAAAAGGGATGATAAGTTTTATACAGAAATAATAAAACATTTTTAAAATGTCATGCTACGTTTGTCGGGCAGATTAATTCCGTTGAAAGACATCTTCAAAAAACATTCATCGATATCTCAAACTTCTCTTAAAATTTCACACAGGTATGCTAATGTTCTTATCATGTTAAGAGTTGAACTTAGACTAGCCGAGTGTGCCAAGATAAGAGATAGACGTTTTTTAACAAAAGGCTTTACATTGTTAAGATTTTGGGAATAAAATACATAAGTAAACAAGCATGTTTTGTGGTGGCTTTGCTATCTGTAGTACAGTGGGAAGGTACGAACAAGACATACCGCTTTGATTAAAAAGTGATTTATTAAGCAAGGAGCCACCTGTGACATAATTCAAGGGCAACAAGCACGGCGACCCGCAAATTTTTAATTAGTTCTAATCCAATACAAAGCCACTGAAAAGGATACAATCAACGTTGGGAGCACAGTACTAAATCAAAACAAACTTCCGTCGGATCCCTTTTACCAACTTTCTAAATAACGGCGAACAATCTTTTTCATTAAAAATCTCCATGAGCCTGATTATTAGGGAAGTAAAACGCCTGCGGAGAGCCGTCCCGGAGTTTGCGAATGCTCGATTTTGGCAAGATTTTCGCGGGGTCAAACTTGGGAATGTTAACAGATAATTACGGACAAGTTTTAGCTAGCACGAGACATTTAACAGATGCTTTATTCGGGAGAGCGCGGCCGCGCGCGCACAATGAATGCTAATGAGATCCAGCCGCACGGGAATACAGATTTTATATTTTAGGGAGCAAGCCTCAGATTGGCGTGCGTAACGACTCCATTCCAGCTTTCGGGAGGTTCCCGTTAACACATTTGGACTCGTGTCTAAGGTTAATTAGATTAGGAGGCATTCAACGGTAAACACACAAACACAAAAATCATTACCTACGACGACATTGTGAAGTAACTTTTGGTTTCGTGTTGGAAACACGATAACAAAGTCGGCGTATTTTAACCAGAAAACAATATAATATGATTTTGAGTGTACTTCGATTAATAATTTGGATTAAAATAATTACCCAATATATCGCCGGAGTCTTTACCGGATAATATCCGTACTTACACTACATTATTAGTTCCAACTCATGCGTATTTGCCAAGATAGCTCGACTTAAGTTTTATATAGACCCTAACGAAACATTTAGTAATGAAATAAATATTTATTCTTGTGGGGATAGCAAGTAGGTCTTAAAGGTTGAAGAAGTTACTGTAAGCGACTTTGTCATTAATTTCTATTGTTTGTCCCGTCATAAAATAAATTATTTAAAAGTTCTTCTCAGGTGTTCTCAGTCTTCTCAGGTTGGGAAATTTAATAATATTTTTGTAATAGGAGTCGACGCGATTGTGTACTTAACTTAATATGTATTTATCATACATTAAGACTTGAATTACTTAAGTTTTCATACATAGAGAAGATAGGAGTCGTTCCAGGTTATAAAAATAGCATTAATAGACATGCCGGCTCCGCCCAAAGGACGCAAAGTGACCTCCCTATATTGCCACCTCCTTCTTAAATATTTATACGAACAAACACTTTTTTCAGGACTTACAGTCAAACTAGGATATTATATTTTACTTTTAACATTTCCCAACTTTTCTCGTGTAATTATATAATATTGTGACAATTATTTACTTAAATGCTAGTGAAACATAAGCAATAAATTTCGAAGATGAAATTAAAAGCAGAAGGATGCTTCTGCAGTAATGATTTCTTTTTTATAATATGGAAGTAGCAGAAGGAACATGCAGTCCACCTGATGGTAAGTGACTACTGCCACCCATATACATCTATAATCAACCCCAGATAACATTAGATTCCTACCTGAGGTCGGATACAGATACATCGATGCC
>DWIJ01000329.1:0-12062 GCA_018248315.1 Chioides albofasciatus
GTTCCTTAGCTTCACTATAGATCCTAAGTATCTATTTTCGTCGAGTGGAAAGTATAATACGTAAGTTTATTTTTTATGAAATATAATGGGTATGTTTGTAGGTGGCAGAACCTTTAGTAGTTTGACTCCCACTACCGTCTTTGCAAAGTGTTTCAACTTAGTTCTCAGGGGTCCTCTTGTTTTTCAGCTGAGGGCAAGTCCTTCAGATCTGCATCTTAACTTCGAAGGTGGTAGAATCTTTTGAAGTTCAACTCTGGCGACACTATTGCCACGCCTTATTTAGTAAATTAAATTTGGGGTGGGAAATTTCGAAAACAACTTAGATGTGACGTTTTTTTTATATTTGACATAAGCAGACAATTTATGAAACACTTGTAAAACCATGATTCACATCTTGTATCCTAAAAGTTACCTTATTTTTTAACAGAAAAGAATGCATTTGCATGGCGTCGTCTCTCACACCAGCATACATCAGGATAGCTGGTCCGTCAACATCACACACCACGTTTCACAACTCTACGATATCCATTGACGCTCTAGAACTGTTAGACGATGGAAACTCCCCTCAAAAAATATCCTTGAACGAGTACCAACGAGAAAATATCCGCGAGAGGCTAGATCAAGTTTCTGTTACTCATGAAGAATGGGAGAAATTTGTTCAATGGGCGAAGAAAACTGGGTTTGATCTGGTTTTCGCTTTGAATAATGATGAAAAAACTCCTTCTGGTATGTGGGACCCGAATACTGCGTTGAACATCCTGACGGTAGCTGAAAAAGCCAATATAGGGGATATCTTCTGGCAATTGGGATATGGTAAGTAACAAGATTAGTTAGTTCATTCTCAAGTAAATCTCTAATTTTAGGCTAGGCCATATCATTAAAGTCTCAGTACTATTGGTAAAATTATATAAGAAAATAGAATGCCTATTTGAGAAACAATCATTAAAAAAAATACTGAGTGAGAAGATTCGGGCCGTAGTCTACCGAGGTAGCCAAGTGCGTATTGGTAGACTTCACATACCTTTAAGATTTTTTTTAGATCTTTCAGGTATGTAGGTTTCCTCAACATGTTTTCCTTCAAAGTACCTTATTAATTTCATGACTTTGAAATATCCGAGCTAAGGATTCGAGCCTGGGATCCCTCGATCGAATGGGCGAGTTTCAACTACGAAGCTTAAATTCACGTCACTGATAATTAAATCCATAACTCTTTTTCTCAGAGTGCAACAACCAATCGATAGAAGAGTACCTGAACGACTTGGAGACGTTGCGTGTGATCACGGAGACCTTCCCATCAGGCAAGGATCATTGGCGAGTGGTGGGCGGTGACGTCACACCATGCCTCACTGCTGACTCCAAGAGCGACTTCAAGGACTATGTTGCCTTGTCTGATGAGATGTTTGACGCTGTGTTTCTTAATGGGTAAGCCTTGAAATTAATATTAAGCTTTCCACGAGAAGTTTTCTAATTCCTCATAGTTCATATATTGCGAAGATATAATAATTATGCGGTTCGTGAATCAATACGGTATGGTGGCATATATAGTATATTTCTTTTATAATATAGGAGTTGCAGACGAACGTGCAGTCCATCTGATGGTAAGTGGCTACTGCTGCCTATGGGCGTTTGTAATCTATCCCAGGTAAGACTAGATTCCTACCTGAGGTCGATCACAGATGCGCCGCTACCCCCGAGAATTAAGCTGAAATGTCTAAGAAAAAGTATATCTATCTTACCCTTCAAATCATGACAGAACAGCGTTTAACACTGCTGTTATAAGGCAGAGATGGGTGTGACTGAGGCGAACCTCGGAGAGTTCTACCAAATTCAAATTCAAATATATTCAAAATCTACCACCACCATAATCAAGATCGACCTAATTCCAGCAACTCTTCATCCCAAGAACTGGAGCGAATGTCGGAGAAGGACCGCTTGAAACTCCTCAAAGTCCTGAGCCGGAGTAAAACCCCGCTGTGGCTGACGGAGACCAACAACCGTGTCCACGAGCTGGAGAGGGCGGCTGACTGGATGACCAGCCTCGGGTACTCCGCGCAGAACGGTTTCTCTGTGCACTTCCGCGAGTTGGTCGAGATGGAGCTGTATGAGCCTACGTTGGTGAGTATTACAAGCTTTCTTAACTTCCCTTATATGTGAGAGGCAAATGTTGCAACTGAAGTTTTTACGTTTGGTTTTGATGACGGTGTGAGAGGGGCGCCACTGGCAATCATAATGTTGCTAAACTGTTAAAATTACCTAAAACGTGGAAAATTTTAACGACTACTTCTATCACTATTTAATTTATTATTACGGACAACAAATTAGTGTTTCTAAAAACCGTCACACCCACAGAAAAGTTTGTCAGACTATATTTGTGACGTCAAATAAATCCAATATAGCAGATATCCTGATATGGCGGACTAATAACTTTTTTTTGTCAAATACAAATCAGAGAACAAGAATGATACCGGAATCGGAACACAACCTGCAATCTGGCTTTGCTATATATAATCTGAGCAGAAATTTATAAAATATTTACTTGATACTTTTTGAAATATGCTGTTTATGACTTCCAATAGATCTTTTATACTAAACGAAGTAATTACTATGGTCCTTATTCCAGAGTTTCTACATGGCGCTCCTTTTTAAGAACTTAGTCGGCGAAAAGGTTCTAAATGTGGACATCGAGGCATCCGAAGCTACGATGTTCGCGCACTGTACATCGCTGCGTCACAAGGCAGTGCCTGGTGCAGTCACGCTCTATGGAGCCAACATGGATGTCGAACCTGCCAGATTCTCCATCAAACTGTCGAAAAAGGAAGAGGGTGGAGATATAATGCAGTTTATTTTGGGACACGATCACAGCGGGTAGGTTTCAATATACAATAATATTGTGATGATAGACAATACTTTATCATAGTTTTAGTGACTCTTTTTGTGTATCGAATTGTCAATCCCTTTTAATTAATTTGATCTAATCCACATATCTTTTAAAAATGAGTTGCTATATTTTTCTTTTTTTTACTTTTTTTCTTTCGAAATAACAACATTTAAATTCAGCTAAATGGTAGGCACATACCAGTTTGTCACACATGGTATTTTAAAAAATATGTTTAAATAATTATTAACTTCGAAAAATCTTTCTGAAATTAGAACTTATATTGATCACATTTTATTTTACAGTAACATAGTTGTTAACGGACGTGCAATGTACTACGAAGGAGACATCAAGCCGGTGGTGAAGAGAGTTCGTCCATACAAGACTCTATTAATTAATTTGCCTCCAAAATCTTTTGGTTTCTGGGTCCTTGCTAACACCCAAGTAGATGCCTGTTACGACATTGATGAACAGGAAGAAACGCAATACGTTGAAGCTCTACCCGTTGAAAATGAGAATGATTATTATTCTAGTATTAGGAAGTCTAAAAGATCAGTAGATTTTCATAAAAAGTCTCCTACAGATTTATTTGAACTATTAAATAGAACTGACTTAGCCCACGAAAAGAAACTGGAGAATAAGGTCTTAGACAATAAAAAAGACGATTCAAATGACTTCTTAAATATTCAAAATACAATGCCGCCGAGGCAAAGCAATACTGAAGATATTACTAAAATAAATTCTACTAAAGATAAGCGAGAAACTAAAAGACTAAGCGAGAGAAGGAAAAACCTACGAAGATTTAAAAAAGAGAAAAATGATGATTTCGGCTCTTTACTTGGGTCCAAATTAATTTCAAAATTGAGAAATAGAAAATTGGGGAGAAAACCACAAATTGAAAGAATCAGAGTTAGTAAAAGAAATTCTAAGGGAGCCAAACGTCATTACAATGAAAAAATTAAGAAGGAAAATGTTTCAGACGGTGCAAAAAGAAAAGTAAGTCGTAAGACCGTTAGTGAAAAATTTACATCAGAAGACCAAATAAATAATCCCGATTGTGACTCTTTAAGAAAACGTAAACGCAGAAGTATAGATGAAGATAGTGGAACGGAAGAAAATGTTCATACGGTTGGTAATCACGTAGGTGGAAAATTTAGGAAGTTACGGAACATAATTAAAAATAATTTAGATGAAGAAACAGAAGACACGACTGAAAACGAAATTAATGAACATGAAAGTATTCTACCTGTTGGACGGATCTTGCATAAGCTTCAGAAGATTAGTTCTCCTGTAAAAATATATAAAAAAATTAATGATAATGACGAAGAATATGATGAAAATGGCTCCGATGAGGAAGAATTTGTTTTAAAGACAAAACTATTAGATAACAGTGCTGTAATCAATATTAGTGATAAGACGAATCATGGCCTTTTCAGATCTACGATTGATGAAGCGCTGTCTATGTTAGCAGATTTGAACAAAAATTTAAATAAAGTATGGTCTGCGTTAACATTTCTAGAATAAATGGAACACACTAGAATCTTAAAAGGAATTTTCAAAGTGAGTTTACAAAGACTGAACAATTTCAATCTAACAACAAATTTTGACAATTTAACAGGTGACATAAATAACATTTTGTGTTTTGAATTAAGTATAGTTAGTTAAGTGTAAATATGTAATATAGTAGAGAAAATAAAGGTGAAATATTTGATCAGTGTATTATTTTATCCATAATGGTAGATAGAATATTAAGACGTGTAATAAAATGTAGGATTAAAGAATGTGATTAGTGGAAAAAAATATTATATGAGAATGTCAAAGTTAAATTTTAATTGCTTTTTCTTTAGATATTTTCAATGATAACGTATTTACTTTTCAAATTAATGTTATATAGGTATTTATACTTTTACTTACATAAATATAAAGTAATACTAAGTAATTGAGTATTTTCAGACAACAGTAAGGTGTTGAGAAGTAAAATAAAACAACAGGATGGTGGTACAATGTAGTTTATTTATAATTTAACAACATGGTAGATACGCCACTTTCAAACTCACAGTAAAGTTCATATGAAAATGGCCACCTCTAAACATTTTACATAACTAATTGGGACCTCTTAAATAAATTTAACAATGCTTTGCAATAGTAAGACACGAACAAATAGTTAGCGAATAAGCCTACTATATAATGAGACCTACTAAGTGATAGAATAGACAGGGAACTCCAACTAAAGTGTAGACAAAAACTATATCTTACAGGTGCCTTCAATCAAGGTACCAACTAAAGCCATAAACAAAGTTAACAAAGTTAACAAGATTTTTAAGAAAGCTCAATCCGATTTTATTACCTAAAACATTTTCAACAATAACCTCTTTATCGTTTCCCTCATAACTCTAAGTTATATGCTGAATAAACTACTAACGTTTGTCTCATAACAATACAACATAGAACCACGTTCGTACCAGACAACGGTTTCACGAAGTTCCTTAACGTTTATTTTTCAAAATTTGTTACACGTTTAAATATTTAGTTCGATCTCGGTTTTGCAACATTAACACTAGATGTCACTAATATTAAAAGATAACGCGCTAAGTGGTTCTATTAGCCAAATAACTATACTAGTAGAACAAACAGGCAAATTCGAGGTATAAGCCTGAATGTTGAAAAAATCACCAATATTAGTGCAATAAGTTAAAACATTCAGCTTATAACCTCGAAATTGCGTCAACATTTTCAAACTTCAACTATTTAGTAGACCATAAATAAAAGACTTCCTCGCACAATATAGACAAGATTTTGTTTTAAAAATATATCCAAAGCGCAACAATTGGTCTGTGGCACTTAAATCAGTTCTTTATTCAAAATAATCTCTATACTATTCGGAAAAGTCTACTTACAAAATATGTTCTGTCTAACAATGATGTAATACTGGTTTCAGTGTATAGAAGCTCTTGTGTTAGTGTGGTAGTGTCGTTGTCTCTAAGTCGTCTATTCACTATTTAATATTGCAGAATATCTGATTTTTGACGCCCTTTTTTACAGCTATTAGTAATAACTTGTAGAAAAGATTTGACATCGATAAAATTATCATGGATAAAATTATTTAAAAGTGTTGTGTAAACATTGTGTTTTTAAATCTTATTATGTTTAAATTTGCGTTTAGTTTATGGTTTATGTTTTGTAGTTATTTCATTTGTATTTTATCGTATGTATATTTCATCGATGTCAGTCCGTAAAAATCAGACATGTTCGAAAATGATACATTTATTACAAACCAGTACAGTTCAATTCACAAATCCTTTTTTAAATTTATCAGGTTCACCGAACGTCGTGAGTATTTTAATGAAATTTGATTTCAATGTTTCATTACTTTACTAGATTGTAATGATTGTATCATCAGTGAAATCTATTTAATAACTAGTGCAACTATGAACTGCCTAATTTGTCAAAAGTTTAACAATTCGTGTGTCAATGTACGACTACGTATAACTCTCGTGAAGTTAGAAATTGATTGCATTATGTGAAGAAATAGCTATAACAGGTGTTGTACTAAAACTACTTTTGTAACAACGTTTAGAATGTTTTTATCAAGAATGAGGATTTTTATTTAAGGAAAGTAGGTAAATGTGTTGTATTTACATAGCCAGTTGGTATGTTCTTTCACACAAATGCTATCAGGCTAACTTACGAGTATAACGGAGATAGCAATCCGAAAGAGATTAGAAAGATTACGGTTGAAGAGAAATTAATCTTTATCAAGTGCCATCGCAGGCCAAAAAGTCATACCCCCTACTCAAAATGATCTAACTGAACATACACATATATAAATAGACAACAATAATAGAGTATATAATATTTACCCTGAGTACAAAAGTCATAAGATCAATCCAACTGATTTTGTCGAGGAGAAAATTCTGGAAATTGGTCATAATCTTAAAATTAATTCTAAGGGCGTGTCAAATAATGATCATCGTTTTGATTTTACAAATAATTTACAATTATTACTAAACTACATGTCTACCTTGTATAAACCTCATTATAAATTCACTATATTAATAATCGAAATGAAATCGGTTTGTCCAAATGTTCACTTATTGCCAATAGGTGCTAATTTTGAAAGACAGACGGGTCCGAGACAATGTATGTAGCAGTTTTAATTGTGGAGTGATGTTACATTTATATATAAACAATTGTATTTCGATGTTTCAATGGAAGCATCGAAATAGAATTTAGGAATACCTATATAAACAACTAAACATAATACAAACAAACAACCATTTGATATCACCCAAATTCCTTCACAAGTAGCAGAGCTAAGCGACGTTTTAACTATTACTTAATCTTACACTATACACCGAACATTGAAAGCTTACGTACAAACAAGACAGCTTTACTCAAGCGTCTAATATAGTATTATTAATATAAAAACGTAAATTACTAGACTTATACCGAGAGAACGACACCGGAATCACTTTCCAAGAGCTCTTACACTTTCATGCAAACAAAATCTTTACTTTATATCCATCAATCCTGAAATTAGTCGTTCATTTTAAATTAGTGACAGTTAGCGAGAACATTTAAACGTTTAGCTATATCTAAACCTCGCTACGTACCAAAATAATCTCTAAAACACTCTACGTAAATGAGAGCCAACAACGAAGAGTATAGTTTAGATCTACGATAGAGAAACAGGAGAGAACAGCAAGTGGTAGCGTAGGGAAACCTTAGATATATTGAAATGGACAGACAACTGACAGAAGTGAATTGGTCACGTAAATAATACAAAAACAGGTCCGAAAGAATCTTAATCCTATTATTGTTTATTCCGAATAACTACGAACAATCGTTTATCTAGAATTGCCATGCACATACATAGAACTATTTTCGTAATACATGATAAACCTAGACTAAACACACGTACACTGTGAAGATTTAATGTTATACCTTAATAATATAAAGATAGTGAAGGTTTTAATGAAGGAGGACGGGTCTTAGGTAAAGAAGAACCCATTAGCAATCTTTCGATAGATTTGAATACAGGCGCAATGGTAGCTACGAGTAGGCGTGTCGAACGTAAGTTCCTACAGAAACAAGCTATGAAAATATATATCAATGTGCATAAGAGTGCGAGAAAATATTTTGAATCTTATATCAGAAAATAGAGTAGCATTTTCAATAGACGATCAGAAATTATTGTTGTATTTGTCGTATTTACAAGTGGGTGTATATTGAATAGCTTTATAAGATCTGATTCCATGAAGGACAACGTGAGGATAGGTATAATTGACTGAAAGTTAGTAACAAACGGAACATGCCAAGTATTTAACGAGGTGAACATTGGTGTCGAAATTAGTACGTATGCAAGCATTATTCCTATATAACTAATACGCGAACTTATTTAGAACCTAATGATGGAAATACATGATGTGCTCAAAGGGAATCCCATACAGGATTCGAAATCTACGAAAAAGATGATCGCTTATCCGAGTGAAGAAGTGTCCGAAGCCGAGATGAGAGAGTGAGAAGAGTCAAGATAGATCGAAGTTAGTAGAGAAGCTAACGTGAGAAAATCGAAGGGCACGAGCGGTCGGCCCGCGTCGGCACACAGCATTAGTTTATTTTTATTTATATATCACAGCTTTTGACGATAACAAATCTTTTGCATTTGCAGCTTAAACGCGGAGTCAAACGTTCGAACAATTACCTTTAACAACATCTCTAGATAATCCTCCCGCGATGACTAATTGCATCAACGCATACACGCGTCCGGTGGTGTGCAGTGCCGCTCGTGTATTTTGTTAGATGATCCAATTACTACATCGAGGGATCAGCCAACTTCACCTTAAGCCGTTAATCGCTCGAAAAATTTGCTCACACAACGTTAACTTTATACCTAAGCGTAAAACATCGATAAAACTTTAAAGATTGCGTTAACTACACTAATTTTGTCAACGGTAACACAACGAGAGGTTCGGTGTTATCTACAACTTTACAATTAGTCTAAACGAACATCGATCTTACATTAAGACATGCAAAAACGAAACTATCAACGATCACGCCGCCGAGCGCGAAGCTACCCGCACTCGGCGAAAACAGTTAACAATATTGTACCTATTATATGTTCGATGTGGGTATTAAGGCTAGGTCGATTACAGGTATGTACACCTAAACAAAATACACTGACACAATATCGATTACACTGCATAAGCACGCATGCAAAAGATTTAGAGGCAAAAGTCGAAGAGTCCGAGTGGAAAGTAGCGAAGAGCGCAAGCGACAGACCGGCGACCGGAGCCGGCGACCGGTTCCGGCGATCGGCGCCGGCGAGACCAAGCCGACTGGAATTTGGATGAAAACAAATATCACGACCTAATACATTGTTATTTCAATGTAAGTTTCATTCCGAAAGATGAGATAGATGAGAAGGGAGTTGCTGAATCAGAGTCGCCTACACGCGTGCTATTCTTAAATTACGATAATCCCTCGTTTTAATAATAATACACCGTTCTAGTTGTATTTAAATTTATTTCTTCTTTACACTTAAATAACAATATATCACAAGCATCAACATATGAAAGTGGTTCGTGCTCATCGGGTCGCCCGGTTGCGTAGACTTTTTGACCTTACGTTCTGTGTGATCAGGGCGCTCTCCACGATTTCTTTTATGAATGTATAAAAATATTATTGCTTATTAAAGCACCAACGCGCCACTAGCCAACTACGTTCCGAAAAAATGTTGAATTCGATTTCCTACAATATTGAGCGCGGATGGGTTCGCATCTGTTCGTGGGGTCGGGGTGGGTGATGGTGTATGAACATTGTTGTAACAATGAGCGTAGCTACATCATGTATTCGGGTAATATACTAGGGTTGGCAGCTTGCACCGCCTGATGTCTCTTCTCTCCGCTCACTGCATCACGCATTTGCTTTCGATCTGCGACTTGAGTTCGTTCACTTGTGTTTCGATGGTGTTTTTCAGTTCTGGAAAGTACAATAACACTGTTTTAGAATGCAT
Organism: Chioides albofasciatus; assembly: GCA_018248315.1. Lineage (NCBI taxonomy): Eukaryota > Metazoa > Arthropoda > Insecta > Lepidoptera > Hesperiidae > Chioides > Chioides albofasciatus. The sequence continues at coordinate 9,891 of DWIJ01000329.1, forward strand.
TATTCTTATTTATAAACGCTTTATATTTGACTCTATAGTATCCGACATCTTCTAAGCCAAGTATTCGAAACTAGAATATTAATATCATATGAGATTAGAACATAAAATTCAAGATTTTCTTTTGTATATTTTTTGTAGGAATTAGTCCCGGTTTCCTCTGCACCGCAGATCATGTTTGACATGGTGTTGTGCCATGCTAGTGTACAAATAAACAAATGAGATATTAACGAGTCTATAAGTTAAATTATCGGTGGTCACTGTTAACTAAATTTTATCCGCTATTACATTTTTCAGATAGATGCTTAATTTTCAGTCTTGACTGTTATTATTATACTTATAGCAGTAGTTAAACTTTGTCCAACTCTCGAGGTTTTAGATATACATTACTATACATGTTTCCTAATTGGATTTCTACTTTCATCATATAAAAGTAAATCGTATAAAGGTGATAGAACTCTCTGTGGTTCGACTCCGACGGCACCACCGCCACATCTATTTCTGCCTTTTAATTGCATTGTTAAGCGCTGCTGTGTTCTGGTTTGACGGGTGTGGTAAGGAAGACATACTTTTTCGAAGCATTCCAGTTTAATCCTCAGGGGTAGCGGCGCATCTGTGGCCGACCTCTGATAGGAATCTAATCTTATTTGGAGTTGATTACGGATGTCCGTGGGCGGCAGTAGTCACTTACCATCAGGTGGACTGCATGCTCGTCTGCTACTACCAAAAAAGTACGTACTAGTGAACTCGTCCTGGTCTTCCAGCTCGGCTTCGGCAGCCAGCTCTTCAGGAGTCTTCTTCTTCCTCATGAGAGGGTTGTCGGGCTCCTGCTGCTGCTGTTCCTGGAGTTCCTCCTTCTTGGGGATTTTGTACTGAAAGCAGTAAAGAGAGGATTTAAGTAAAAGCTTTAAGACTATTGCTGTTTGATGAAAACTTCTTTTTTTTAATTTCAGTGGAGAAATATTTTGTTGATTTGTAAACAAGTATTTATTTCTACACATTTACTGCTTAAGAAAAGCACAACAACAAAATAAAAAAACTAGATGTGAAAATTAAAAAAATATCCTTTTTTTCCTATGTAACAATTACACACATCGGAAATAATTAGTTCTCAAAATATCTATTTCATTATTCGTAAACATTAACTGAAGTATAAGAGAAAAGTGTATATGTATTAACAACTCGTATAGATTAACAACAATTGAGAACAAAAACTTGTAAAACATACGTGGTAACAAATTTTACTTTAATCAGTGTAACAACATAGTAATTAACATAAATTCCTGAACGCACGGAACGGAAATTCCTACACGAAAGCAATCGTTACTCGCCGCCGTAATTACAATAAAAATAAAGTGTTCTTAAGCAATTTTCCACGACACGGAAATGGAATTCAGAGAATGAAAGCTGGTTTTTCCCTAACGTGCTTTTCCTTTTCCCCGCATTCTTGGACAGGGATATTATTTTTTATGTAGGAGACCTAGATCTTTTAATGCAGTAACAGGATGCAGGCTATTTGGTGGCAAGTGACTTATGAAAATGCCTTAAAATACTTCTGTGCAATACATTTGAGGTAGACTTTAGGCAAATCGAATCTTATAAAGAATACTGCCGTCGAAAGTAGTGATAGTGGATTAAATTTCAAAATTATATTACAAATTAGGTATCTATATCCAAAGTATCACTTGCTTAAACGATGTAGAAAACTTACAAGCCTGAGAAATCTTTAAGAAGAACCTCTAAAGGTGTGAAAAGCCTACCAATACGAAACTTGGCCGCGGTAGACTATGACCTAACTTTATCACACTTCTATGACCACTTATGCTTATTTGCTTCTTCAATTTCATAAAAAATACACAACTTGGGAGTGGGAATAAAAATACATTTTCATGGCAGACCGCCAAAAGACTTTAGGCTGTTTATTTCGTATTATTGCTGGCCAACTCCACTCCACTAGGGCCTCGGACGTCCTCGTTACAAGAACCCGGTTATAATTTCCCAACGGGCCCGCTCCAGTGTTGCCACGCTCAAGTGGATTGGAGCTGCCAAACGTATTTACCGAATCCCGAGGAGAATAATGAGCAAAACAATAAGAGGAGGAAATAAAGTTCCCTATTAATTTACTGTTCGATTGATACCAATTGAGAGCATAAAATAAATATTGTTTTAGCAATA
>DWIJ01000330.1:0-12060 GCA_018248315.1 Chioides albofasciatus
GGGGGCGGCCCACGCGAATATGTGCGCCGCGTTTAACCTCCACCGATGCTCTGTCGCCCTGGTACTTGTGGTGAACTTTGCCTGCCACGATCGCAACTTGAAAAACTTTCTGAACTTCTCGGAAAGCATTCATAAACTTTTGTATCCAGTTTATTAAGCAATTTCTGCTAATCACGGTGTATGAACTTAAAACTTAACGCTGTAGTGCAATTTTATGAATTGCCAATTAGTAAGAGTATGCTTAGTATAAACAACTTTAGTGTACCTACACATTTAGGAAACCATCTTAATGTATTTTATCATATGCAGCATAATGTTACTCAAATATTTCGTTTTGTAGCGATCAAGGGGCTCTATTTCTCAATGGAACGATTTTTCAATTAGAATTAACAATCTCATAGAATCACACCGTCAAGTTGAACGCGCCGAATGTTTACGCGATGTTGCCAACGTAAAGGTTAAAATTACACATTACTCGTATCCGCCCGAGATAGTGATGCGCTCGTAAATCAGTTTTAATGTCGATAAATCGTGTACGAATATTTATAACATTGCACCAAGTATGTGTGCTGTGTATGTAGTATATAGTGGGTGTAAAAGTTTTATTAAAGACTGATATTTTAAGAGTAAAATCAACCATCATAAAAGAAATAAGTAATAGTATAAAATACTATCTGATGAAGTGTAACATTAATTGTTTTCTATACCATATTACAAAAATCATCAGTAATTATAATAGTTTTATCTACTGCTAAAAGTGTACACACCACCATAACGACGCGAGGCAATTTAGCAAATACGCTAGTAAAGTGCCGATGTCGTCATGTCGGTTAGTGACAAACAAATTCGCGAGCGCAGACTAAATAAAGCGAAGACAAAGTCGGACCATAAATTACCATCTAACGCGCGAACCGCGTGGGTCGATCCAAATAGATATCTCGATTGAAATAGAATTAACCAGCTCGATAGGCATACGTCACAATCGATTCAATGCATTCGATTGTTGTGCGTCAATCGGCCGGCTCAATAGGCTTCGGATTGTATCAGTGTGCATTGAATGACGTCATTACAAATTAATCATAAATCCACTTGAGAATTCATTACGCATTGTATTAAATTTTGGATGTTTGAATCTTTTTACTAACCCGATTCCGTTTTTTCTGTATATAATAGGAGTACATATTATAGTTTAAGCAATTTGAAATAGTCATAAGCAAGAGGAGCTGTATCATCTTATTTTTACCTAAAGTTGGTCGTGGTTAATAGGTCGATGCAATTTGAACTTCGCATGAACAACGGCTATACAACTTTTAATAAACCCACAGAACTTAAATGAATACTTTTACAGCGAGGCTGAAAAGCGTGCCTGTGCAAAAAATGAAAGAAAATGACATTTGCATACGTGCGAAAGGGACAAGCGACTCCGCACTGCGGACGCACTTGCGGGCTCGGTGTGGCTGAGGTTACGGCGACTGGTAAATTTTTTAAAGCACTCCTTGCGCAATCGTGCCTCAGTGTATGCATTGGAAAGGAAAATAGGAGATTGCTTATTTTAGTTCTTTTTCGATTTTTTTTATTGTTGCGTTGCCTTATCCAAGACATTAGGCACACTGAGATGTCGAAAGTGTGATCATCATTTTTGACCAGGGATAATCAGGAAAAAGCTATATAAAAGTTTCATTAGTGCATATTTTGTTTATTTATATGACTTAATTTTTTCAAAATATCGAACACTCGATATGGAAGTACACGCTGTCGTATGTGACGTTTGACGTATTTTATAAACATGTCAAGCCTTAGAATTTATAAAACAGTTACAATTTCTATTGAAACTTGCTAACTGTAGAGAAACACCGATAAAACTTTTACGTACCTACTGCAATAACTTGAACATTTAATATATTATGCGCTAGCTCCATTGTAAAATGAAAGTCCACATATTAAATTTCAATTCAGCATGTTAGTTCAGAATCAATTTTCAGCGGAAACCTCAATTTCCAACATTGAGCCTTCATGGCCTGACTTGGCTCCATCCCAAAATTTAATATAATACCAAACTCAAAAGCTTAGGAAATAAGAGCGAATACAGAATGTAATTTATTAAAAGTTTGGTTAGGGTTGCCACTTGTTGTACAATCAATAATTTTAGTAGCGATACAAGAAACCAGCTTTTCATGTCTAATTAAATGTTTGGATTTATATAATTGTGCTTAATATTAACTTCCATGTAGTTTAAATCAGTTTTGGTTAAAATACTTTTGGATCAATATGTAGACTAATAAAAGAAAGTATCTCACCACGTGACTATTTGGAAACCGAAATTCTTGATGACAAATTACGAATTCTAAATCTTATTTGTCACCTGTCAACCCTGGGGCAACCGCGTACGTGTCTCGACAAGTTGCCGCACCCTCGGCAGTCTGGCGAGCCCTCTCCTGGGGGAGGGCGGGTGTAGACGGGGTCAAATGAAACTTTTAGACGAATAGATTGTTGGAATTACCGGATATGTCTGACGTATTGCTCCGCCGTGGCTGGAAATTGAAGATGCTTCGAGACTCCGAATTGTTTTGAAGTTGCTTTAAGAGATCTTTGGCCGTAAAACATAAAACATCATAATACAATATTGATCGTATAATGCAAACAGAACGATGCATTTTACTTTGAACAGGAGACTGTCAGATATCCAGTAAAAAGCATTTTTTCTATAATTTGTTTGTATAATATGTACTGTAGAAATTGTTTTTACCAATGCCTATTTATGGAAAGTGCGACCAAAACATCAAATAGTTAATAAAACGTATATTTTCGAAAACATCAACACTAAAATGTACGTGAATTTTATCCAAGCGTGTCATTAAAAATGGAACCTCAGAGATCGAAGTATGTAGGTGGATACGTAACGAGATACCTTTGACCGCTACGAGAGACGCATTGGCTCAGTCCCCCGACTGCATTGCAGGCGAATAGGCAACGAGAAGGAAAAGTCGATTTTCAACCACTTGAGGCGGATAGAAATATTTTAAGATGACCGAGATACGATGCTTCGGTGAAATAGATTGGTTTTAAATTGAAATCAACGTCTCACTAAGGATAGAGTTATTGCTTTATTAGCGAACGATCGAGTACCGTAGAAAACTGAACCTTCAAATGAAACAATGACATGGCATGTTGAAATTTCAAGTAAAATATTTGACTTTAAAATTTTGGCACTTAAAACAAATTTATTTGTGATGTTTACAGTTGCACGATGATGCAATTTTGCTGCATTCTAGGTAGTTGACAATGTTCATTACTTGTTTATTTGACAAAACAATATGAAAATGTAAAAAAAATATAATCTTATAATCATGAACAATTTGAATAATTTCAAAAATTTTGTGAACCGTTTTAGTCTTTGCAAGAATCATTAATATTGTTTTTGCATCGCTTTTGTTACAAGACAATTTAGCTTTGTCTGTCCTTCAATCGCTCAATCACCTTAATTTATTTCATCTCCAAAAATAACGCGGTGATCAGTCACGAATCGAACAATGTTGAGCGCAGCGGTCTCAAGTCTATCCGATTGGAATAGTCCAGAGCGGATTATTTTCAGAAGTGCGCTGATGTAATGCTTGTTTTTACATATTCTACGTGACAAGGCTTCCCTAACGCTGCTACATCGATTACATTTACAAATAAATTTAGATATCGATTAATGTAATCAGTAAAATTAGAAGTCGTATTGCAGTCAGGACTTTGTGGATCACATTTCATGTTCATAATTTTTAAGACGTTTAATATTGGTAATGATATCCTCATCAATAATTCCACGCGTCAAATGCTGACGTGAAGTAACACCGAACATCACACGTGCGCTCAGATTTTATATGAATGGAACTGTTGTTCTGAGCGAAACATTACGCCACTAAAGCGACGGCGCAGCCGTAGCGTGGCGTTATTCTCGAATTGCCTACAGCAATTTATAAAATGCTCTCTTCTCTGGTTTTAATTGAAGTGTCTAGCTATTCATTGTTGAATCATATTATGAAATGGAAATGGAAAAAAGCTGCAGTAAATTGTATACTTCAGGGATTTCATATGTTTCATATTTCACTGAGACTATATTTGAAATCTGATATTTTCATGGGAAATATTTTTTTCATTAATCGTTTGTTTTATAAATTATTTATAATTCTCGCAGATATCTGAGTACTAGTAGAATGCGGTGTAAGCATTATTATGCAAAGTAGCAATAATGTTGTCTTCCTCTCTTGGCGATAAACACATTGTAGTTTTATGGCGCTACTGACACATTTTGTTTTACGTCGTCTAGACTGAGGCTTTACTTTCCATTTAAACGATTGGTTTGAACGTGTGGGTTAAGCATGTATAATGTTAGCAGACTAAGTTGTCAAGTTTGGCCTTTTAAGTCATGCTGATATATCTCCCGATTGTGTCAGCTTTGGGTATATTGTTTAAACGTTTGTGAATGAATAATTTATTAATTAGGACGCTGTGTCAATAATTCAAATGCTATGAATTAGAAATCAATAAAAACTTTAGCCCCATAATTAGCTTAAGTTATTCTATAATTGAGTTCAGTCTGGCATATATTGAGATTATTATATCGGTGCAACTTTTCAATTGTATGGTACAATAAAGTTGTCAAAAGAAATTGAAGATTATGGAAGATTCGTACTGGAGTAACAATAAATTCAATATAGTTTACAGGTAACACATAAATAAATAATTTATGCCTTGTTCATCAACGAGCTACTATAGTTTAAAATAAAGCTTCATTATTATATCAAAGAACAGTCGGTACAAGACCGATAACCAAGACTTCTTGGTAACAATAATATAATGCATTTTATAATGAGGAATAAAGTTTTTCCTTTGTGCTTGTGTTTTTCCTAAAGACCTTTCGTGCGTAAAGTTTAATGCAATTTGCTACGCCTGTTGTCATAAACCTAAGGCGGTCACTGTGACAAGATATGCTCATGCTCTACCTACTGATTCAAATTAATATATTTCACTTAATTCAAAATCTTGTACAAAGGATTTTGAATTAAAGCGAGTTTTATTAATTTAAATGCCTGTGGAATAAAATATGATTAATCTCTATACAGTATTCAAGGATAATGTTGTACAATTTTTTGATGTAACTGCAACAGTTGGTTGGTTGACGTTTGTGGGACATTCTTGTATGATGCAAGCTTTAAGATTTTTTTATTATGAATGCTGTTGAGCAACAATCTCTCGGTCGCTTATGACTTTTATCACGTATCACTTATCGCCTAAAATCTATGTCACTACAATTTATCCTCGGTCATTTTAAGCGAACCATGTTACCTTAAACGACGTACCTGTCGTTCCATACTTTGTAATTTATGGGCTTTGGCCCAATCTGCAATATGCCGTAAGTAATAACTAACTTTACGATACTGACAGCTATGACAAGTGCAAGACCATTAGTTGTAAATTGTGTAATCATTTGGAACTGCATGGCCGCATAATTGTCGCAAATGGCAACATTTAGTATTAACGCCAATTTGTGAGATGCTAAAAAAATCTTACTAGATGTTAGGAATAGATAATTTTTTGTTGTTAACAAATCCGTTACAGTTATTGCTTTATTTGAACGATTAAAGCATTCATTCTTAGGTTTACAGGTTGAATTATATGTTAAGAACAAATGAAACCATTGGATCGAAATATTTACATAGAATAGAGAGTCGTTATATCTAAATGATCTCAGCAGATCTGCGAATGTTCCGTGTTCGTGTCAACGACACCATAATTTCATTTACAGCGAATGTTTTACCATGATGCAAATGATGCACCGACGCGGGGGGCGTACAACAAAGCACATGCTCGTCGGTATCTTGACCTGTCAGACATTGTTCCACACCTGATTCACTCCCATATTCCGATCCACTCAGAGATCATATTCGCCTGCAATACTCTACGTCATTTTTAAAGAGCACTTCAGCATAATCAGCTCTTGTCCTCTCTTGGCAATATTTTTCATAGTTAATTAAACGCTTTATTACGTTTGAAACGTGATACAAGAGTCCTTTGTGTTCCTTAAGTGTTTTGACGTCTCTACAATGCTTCACGCGTGATTGAAATGAAACTCCCTATAGACACTTTTGTTTTACTCATACAAATCCTTTGTCAAGATTAATCGTTATTTTGGGCATGTAAGGGTTGCCGGAGAAACATTTCATTTTGATCGTTATCTCAAATTTCATTTCGATGAGTTTCATACAGTAAAATCCTAATTATATTCAGAGTTAAAAATCTTTTTGTCAGCAAGTACCTATATGGTAATGCTTTCAAACGTAGTCAAAGTCAGTTTCTAAAGTAACTAAGCAATCAATCTTAAATCTTGAAATTGTTGAATATAATCCATTCGGACAGCCGTTCAGGAGTGGCGGTCATTAATCCACGTTTACGCACTATTGTCATTTATAAAAAGTTGCCGCCGGACGATACGGACCAAATCCGTCGAACAATCTATCAGCACGACTTGCCTCATGAGTCCGAGCCGTATATGGATGTGTTTTAGCCGCCATATGTCGGATCGTGAGTACAGCTGCCAACAGACTTACTATCTCTACAAGTTTCCTCTTGCAATTTTGGTCAAAGACCGGTCGAAATATTAAGTATTTCACGTGAAACTACATACTACCGTATGCTGTTGGTACACCACACCTCCGGTTGGGAAACGGCGTCACATACAGATGGTGCAGCATTGATTAACTGTAAACGGCATGGTCCGCAATCAACATTCGTATTGAGGTCTTTTTTGGTCGACAGCTAATTGAAACGCGTTTGTTACCTAAAATCGCGCTGAGATATGTTACGGTGCTAAGCTTAGTTAGTTTAATTCTTGTGAAAATAAGTGTCAGCTCAGATTTTGATTAAATATTAATTGCAATGGCGTTCTAGATGTTTAAATGAGATTTAATAGCTGTAATATTTTGATGCCGAGCTATTATATACAGGCCTTTGTGAGATCCTTTTGTGCAGGATATAATGGCGCGTGATGAAGAGAATGGTCCAAAATATAAACACAGCGTTTCCATCTGGAACAAACTATAGTATACATAGTGTATGTATACTGTGATACATTTTTGGAAACTTTTCAAGCAAACAATACAAATGTTTTCATACTATATGAAAAAACGACACAGATGTAAAATACCCTAGTATATATTATATGAATATCATCTGAACTTAAAATGTTATGGGTTGTGGAAAAATAATTAAATTGACATGTAAAACGTACTCACTTTTAATAAACTTAAAATGAGTTTTTGTGACACATATTCAGACATTTCCATTAATTAATCAGCCTTGTAAATTCTTAGGCCTCCTCTAAGAGGGGGTTTTGCTGTATCAAAGATCAAAGTCTTCTCCCCACTTCCGGAGAGGATGGAGCAAAGCCTGCGTGGCCAGCAAAATACAACATTATTTATCATCACAGCCTGGATTCCTGCGAATACAATCACAATGCAAATGGAAAAAATCTGCGGTTGCACATTTATCGCGAAATCCCGCAAAAACGGGTGGCTTTACACGAACGCGGTTCACATAGAATCGCACGGCTTGCGTAACCCTGCGTCTCCGTACATGGGCAGCGGGGCCGGTCGGACCTTCGGGAAGTGGGTCGACTTAATGCCATCTGGTCGCGCAGGACACGGTCCGCTCGTGTGATGTAACGGTGCTCGTGCTCGACCACTGCAGGGTTAATTGTCCGCTGATTAACATTTCGAACGTTTCGTCGTGTGGGGAATTTGATGAGGATTTTCATGAGAATTATGAGCACTATTTGATGTTGAATGTAGAGTGTAGCTTCGAAGTTTATTGTAGCGACACCCGGTGCGTGTTCGCACCGGGTGTTAATTATTGATGCAAGCTACGAAGTCATAACATACTTAGATTTAATTTAGGCTATAAAGCGCAAATGAAAAAAGATCGGAAAATGGGAAAAAATCCTCTATTTTGACGCATGCCATTCATATTCTGATCACAAAGCAAAGATCGCGCTGTCGTGTTCCGGTACGAAGTTTGGGATGATCATTCTAAGTATTGGTATAGTATGTAGGTATACCTATCGTTAATAGTTGGCATGTTTTTTAAGTTTAAATTTACTTTCAGTTGTTGTTACATTGCGATAACAACTTTAGAAGTTTTTTCTGCGTCTTATTGAAAGTAATTAAATTTTCTACATTTATTGCCTGTTTCCTACACTTATGGAATTGGATATTTTGAATTAAACCCAGATTTTTTTTGGTGACCACTCCTCTACCACATACATATTAAAATGTCTACTTTAAAAACTTCTCTATTACGGATTTTTTGTTTTAAATTTTAAACGATAACTGTTCTGTTTCCACGTTTGTTGCCAAATCTCTTTCAAAACGAGCTTGCGAGATAAATAAAGTATTTGGCGCCTTGGGCTCGTTAACGACACGATTGCTAAAGCTCGCCGCCGACAAGCACAAAAGCTCTCGAATGATTTCGTCCAATGATAATGCTTGGAGAAATGTTGCGAAAAATGTAATACATACTTACTACGAAAGTATTATTCTGTAAAAACAAATTTAAACGTTATTCGCAATTTCTCTTATTTCATACTTTTCACATTATTCTCTTTGCACGAACTTCAATTTCTCATCTTTCGTCATAATCCTCACATTCTACCGTCTGTAATGAAAGCCGTATAGGAATGTCAGCATTTTTAACTCCTAAATAGGATGTTAGGAGTACTTGTCCATATTTTTTATTTTTCTGAATTCGAAACAATATCGTATACCTCCAGTACATACGTAGTTCGTAGAAGATGATAGAAACACGTTTATTTAAAATGGACTTGATTCGGGACCTAGAAACACAACAGACGCTTAGATCGAAAATATAGTTCGTATATATATAAGAGTCCCATTTTTTTCCGTGTCTAAGGTACTCTAAAAGCACGCGTGTACAAACTACATCAGCTATTCATCAATAACTGTATGTCACACGCTAGTCTTGTCGAGGTATTATGTCACTAGTTATTGTATTACGCGATTGATGCGATTGTTTCATACGTTCACATGTAATACAAAAACATGTGGATTTATGTATAGTCATCTGTTATACGATTCTTCCTGGAGCTCTATGATATGGTGAAAAGTGTTGCCTTACTTATTTGTATTCTCGGTTATGAATATCAAATATTCGAAAACCTTAATATCCCTAAAGAAATACTATTTAATTCTTTGTTGGGTAATAGGATAGAATCTCATCAATTCATGTGTTCACTATATGTATAGTATTGTCGTAATAAATCAGTATTTAACGTTGTAGCGACTGTTTCCTTCGAGAATAATTAACTGGAATGTAGGAATTAATTGATGCTATCCGGTAGAATTGAAATTAAACACAATATCTATTCCTACGTCTCACCGAGTTTTTCATCAGCATTCAGTTGGTACTAAATGACTTTTAAAGTATAAGTCTAGGGTTCGTCTAAGACGACTCTCCTGCCACACCTATTCTTACAATGGGCTATTACGGGCCTCCTGAGCATGATGACGTCACTGTTCAGCAAAGCACATCGTTGCGTGCTAATGAAATTCCCAGCATTGCGCGACATGTCCGCTCCGCGCCGCTCACTGTCACTCTCGCGGGCCACATGCCCATTGTTGGCGCCAGTGGTTTGATCGATTGCTTGAACTGTGTCAAACTTGGCATTTTGATAAGGTTTAACTGTTACCTATTCATTGGTAGAAAGGGAGAGGCTAACGGCCAAGCGCTCAAGCTCACGATCATGTTCGTGGAACACTTGGTAAATGACTAGGGACACATTTCCAAAAAACACTAAGGATTTTTAGCATGGAGAGAGCAGAGACACGGATAATTTTGCAGATGATCACGGGGTTATGTAGTTATTCTGTATTGTAAGAACTTTTAATAAGATAAAGTATTAATCGATAATCTGTTATTATTAAGTTTTAAGACAAATTTAACGTATACCTTTAGTAAAAGCTGGGACATAGGAGGCTCTATATAAGACGACGTAAGCAAACGGTAAACAGAATTTCTAAGGACTGGTAGCTAATATTTTCCTAAAAGGAAAGCTCATAAAGTTACTGCAGCGCTTTTAGCAAAGGGGCTTTCAGCTCCGAACTGCATAGTTTGCTAAAACCTTTTCATTATGAGGAGAATAATGCAAAGCTGGCGTACGGCCTCATGCAGGCAACTTATTATTCGTAGATGTTGCTCAACAAGGGAATTTCTCATTTAGTTGACTTCTGCAGAGTGCACCCAGTACTAAGACTTGAGTTTGCGAGGCGAATTATCTTTGAGACTTTGAAAAGTCGTATAACGCAAACTGGAGAATTTATGAAAATAGTAAATTGACAATTTGTTTCAAAACAATTTGACAAAAGCTCATAGAGTTTACTATATTTGAAATAAAATATAAAGATATAAGCATATACAGGCTAAGGATTTTTTTCCTTATATGTAATCAGATGACACAAATCTTAACTCTTACATTAATCTAGTCACTTTCGATCATTATTACATCATAAAAAATATTCATATATGGAAACAGGACTTGCACTATAAGCACGTCTCTCATCAATATTTCCTTGCTAGACAAATCAAGGAAATATTCTGAAGACACAAGCTATAACAACACAACCTCACGACTCGCATGATGACATAATGTCGCCACGCTTACTACGAATCGTATCCGTTTTCTGCGTATCTTCAGCGATACGCACTGCATTTACAACGACTTCGACCGTTGTTCTCGGTTTGCTTGAGTAACCACTTATGAAATGAAAATATAAAAGCCATTGTAAAAATAAGATTTTATAAATCAAAATATATGTCATTTTGATTTGTAAAGTCTTGTTTTTGTCAAGTATCAACAACTTTGGTATCCTTAAAATTATGTTTTTGTGCTTGCTTAGCGACAAGATGCATTTGTTTAGAAGTAGGCAATAACATGGACTTGCAATAATATACTATAGTCATTACTCAGGGATTACTAACTTTCATATTAACTCTCTTTCAAAACATTACGTTTTCTTCTATTGCCAACTAATTTTATCTTTTCTTTTTCCAGGTAAGTTGCCGATTACTTTTTTGCGGATATATCTTCCTTTAATGATTCTGAGGTAATCTACACAACATCTTCACATAATCGTATGGCGTAATTTGGATTGTCATTGTTTGAACACTATTACGTAGAGATATGCTAAAAGATGATTATTGTCACACAAAAAATGGTTGATTTATTGCCGATCCACATTAAACACAATTTGACGTTAGGAAGTTATTTTAGAACTTAAATTTAAACGATTATAAAATTATCAGCTTGTATGATTATACGTCTATGAATAGTTTCTACATTCGTATATTTAGGTAGCTCTAAAATTGTTCGAAAACATCGACTCACTTTATCATTGGCACGTAAATTTATATTTTAAACACCTTTGCGAAAAATATTGTACTAGTTGTACTAATGATAAACTCAGCTAACTCTAACTAAATTTCAACGTATCATTTTAATTGCTTTTGTGTATATTTTATCGCCAGAAAAGTAAACATGGTTACCGTTGACACTCTAACTCATTATTTGCCGAACACCATCTAATTCGGCGTTTATCTCGGAACCCGTCGATTGTACGAATATTTATTTGTTCATTGCCAGAATAAACATGGTCTGATAAGACCTATTAGCATTTTATCTTTTTAAAGAGAAAGCAGGTTGTACCGAAAACATGTGTGCCCTTGGCGACATGGTAAAGTAAATACTATGATATTTTATTTGTTTCTTTTAGATTATGAGTATTATGACCGACATCTATAACTTTCTTGATAGAATATTGTATTAAGCTCTGGATAATAATGATGTAAACTTAGTTTCGTGGAAGTTTGTCATCTTCACAAGGATTTGGGCATATATGCCAATCTATTAATTCAATTTTATCTATTGTTATTAACCGACTTCCCAAAAGAAGAGAGGTTATCTATTCGTCGCGTATATTTATTTATTATGTTTTTTTTTTTTTATGT
>DWIJ01000331.1:0-12056 GCA_018248315.1 Chioides albofasciatus
GGGTTTGAACCTCGGACCCCTCGAATGAGAGGCCGCGTTCCTTAACCACTAGGCTATCACTGCTATTTTCTTAATTAATTATGTGCGTATAATTAATTTCATTTCAAAAATATTTTATTATGATTAATCATCCCTTAGTAGAATCACATTTATTATATTTGCGGTATAAAAAAATGTGGCGAAAAATTAAACACCATAAAAATACGTAAACCAAAAACTGTAGAACTAAATTCTATTGGCGCCCTTGTTTCTGCGCCATTGTCATTTACATCAGTAGCTACGTAGTCGGACTTCAATTAGAGCCAACTTTTACTGGCCACCGCCAATCAGTAGCGTCGCATTGTTACTTTCCGGTAAAAAGAGGAATCACTAGTCATTTTGTCGGTTTATTCGACATTGGACAGATTCTGTATTGTACAGATTTTGAAAAAAAAAAATAGAGAATTCTATAAAACTGTTTTGTAGTGAACACTATATTATATTCATTGACATACGTTGTTTCTATAAAAAGAACATAAATGTCGCATGTTCTAACTTAAATGATTGTGAATAATTGAAGAATATGTCCTATGTCGACTAAACCATTTTGTGAGATGTACTATATTATCTGTAATGTGGTCAAATTTTTGCAGTATGGAGAAAAATAAATATGTATATAAATGGTCGTAGAACACTTAGTGATTAAAGGAGGAAGAACACTTATCTTGCAAGTAACTTTTGTCACGTCTTTATGGTTAAATTTAAATAGTAGCGATAGATGTATCACTGTGATGTAAGTTTTGATTTCTTTAAGATTAAAATAATATTGGCATACGTGAGCTGTGAGTAAGGTACTGAACACAAAATCAATTTATTTTAATGAATAAAAATATCCGGATTAAAATATAATACGACGGATATACCATTATACGAAAATCCGTCAATTTTAGACAACTGTCGCATAAAGCAAATAGAGAAATGGAATTTTAAAATAACGTAGCACTTTCCTTTTGATTAAGAATGACAATTTTAATTTTGCAGTGGACATGGAAACGAATATTTCTACAAGAATGAAAGGATTGGAATATAATTTTGATAGCCGTAAATTGAATCTTATCTCATCTCGTTAAGATTTCATTTGAAATGAGCAAAGTTCCTGTTTTGTTCCTTTTGTCCGAGTATTGGATGAAATTTTAATTTCAAAGTGCCCTAGAGCGTATTTTTAATTATATTATACTACATTTCACGGCTGTGAAGTTGTCTTTTGCATCTGCGCTGACCTCTGCCGGATATTATAACAAAAGTAATATCATCAAAGCGAATTATTCTTTGGAATTAGCTTACTCGCGGCTCAATGAGCGTTTGTAGATGGACTTTTTGAAAATTTTCTCTTTTACTATTCATTAAATGTGCAATTGGCATCTTTTTATCTATGCTAATATTATAAAGAGGTAAGATTTGATTTTTTGTTTGTTTGTTTGAATTGAATAGGCTCCGAAATTACTGGACGGATTTGAAAATTCTTTCACCATAAGAATCCTACGTTATTCCTAATGAATATAGGCTATTTATTTAATACGAGAAAAAAGTAGGGATCCGCGTGAAAATTTCGATAAAGTAACGCAACGGGCAAAGCCGGCGGGTTCTGCTCATAATGAATGTAGCTAATTTTGTAAATGTGATAATAGTCCCACGTCTGAGCACGGATCTCTCTTCATGATAAAGGTATAGAAAATCCCGCTGACCAATTGAGGATTGGTAGATCCCGCGCCCTTCTAGCCCTTTACTTACAGTCAGTCGTTCATGTTACCTTCAAATTATCTTCTGAATCCAACGCCATTCAGCTGTCTTTTTAAGGTCATTATATACTCCATGTGGCCAACAGTGTTCCTTATTCCGTTAGTCTATGGACAACATATATCTATATCAGTTTGTACGAGTATATCTAAAATCTCTTAATGTGTATAATCAATATCTGACTGATTTGGATAAAAATATAAACTACAGCGTTATTTACCTAACTTTTTAAACACGACATAATACGAATAAATATGTAAACGTACTTACGACCATTTATTAATGGTCAATGAGAATGAGATCAATCTTACCAATTATTGCCAACCAAAATTCAAAATTTGTCAATTTTGTCTAATTAGAGGTCGAAAATTGTAAGCAAAATATTGTAACATCATACAGTATTTTTTTCTGTTTTTCCTGTTTATTTTAATTAATAAATACAATAGTGTACATTATTAACGTACATTCTTTACGATTAATTCATTCTTTACGACTTTACGTCATTTGATTGTTACAATAGACCGAAAAACAATAAAGTCCCTACGCAAATGGGGATAAAAAAGAGATTACATTTAGTTCAAACTTTCCTTTTGCGTGGTTATATTTTTATTATCTTATTAAACTGTCAGAAAGTTAAAGATTGTAGCGTTTCCATTCTTATTCGTCGGCAAGAAAGATTTACGAGTAGAAAAGAGCTTTATTTTATTATCCGCCCCTTTGTACTAAACGTTCATTCTCATGTAAAAAGCTCATGAACTCGTTTCTAATTCCAACTTTACATCCGACTTCTATGTTGATTATGGAGATTTAGAGGAAATTGAGGGAAATATTTTATCCCTATCGAGAGATGGTTAAAGTCAGTAGAACTATTTGCATTTTTCTTTTATTACGTTGAATTGAAATGAAAAATATTTTGAAAATTTGAATAGTAAGCAAGCATACAGTCCATCTGTTAATTAGTGGTCTCCGCGGCCATATAAAACATGCGTTCCGTCTTAAATCGATCACACATACGGTACAACTCCTGAGCACAAAACTATACTTGCTTTATATGTAAGTTAGCTGGCACATCTTTCCACCAAAATACAGGTTGTGTACTAGTTAAAGGGTATAACTGTATAAGCCAGCCTTATTTATATGACCCCTACCAAATTAATTCCCAGGGGTACAGATGGGTTTATATTCGACTATAAGTACATGGACAAGAGTTAAGTTAATAACTCTTAAATACAGATACATACATACAGAATACAACTTATAAGAGTGGCTAACTAATATCAAATGAATAGCATGAGATATTTTTATACCAAATACATAATAAATATAACAAGCATTTTTACGTAAATGTTACCTACATAGCACAACGTCATTATATCGTATTCTGTTGGAATAACAACAGAAACAAGCAGAAACAAAGCCTCGTAACACAAAGATGGTACAGAAGAGTAAATTGCTCAGTCTATCATATTACACAAACACGAGAAACAATATCTGTAGATCTGATTTCCCGACTTGGAAATTGTTGTATGTTTAAACAATTTTCTTATATTAAAGATGAGATAAATATAATAGACTTTCGTATGTTATGCTCAACCGGAGTTGCATATGTGTCTGCTTTAAAGTTTGGTTTAATAATTAAAAAATGTCGCCCATTGACAGCTTTGATTGAACCCAGATAAGATTAAAGCCCAACTTGCGGTCAGTACTGATGCGTTGCACTTATTCCGCGAATGGATACGATCACTACGATATCTTCCGAACAAGTATATGTACATTCAATTTTTATTTAATTTTTACTACTATGTGACTTTCAAGAGTAAAAGCAAAATTCTAAAACTATTTCTACAGTACTTAGGAATTTAGCTTAATGGTGCATCCATTTTATGACTCAGATTCAGATTAAATGAAAAGCCTTTCCACCTATCGCCGACACCTTTAAGGCACTCGTAGACGTGAGAGCTCGATTCCATTAACATTCAGTTTCATTTTAAATCGTCTCCGTTTTAATCTTCTGGTCATCAAGTCCTTTTTATTGCGGCACGAATTTCCAATTAAACGTTAGAGGCAGTCGTAAATTTGGTAACGCAAACCAACGGCACCCTTCGATTCCCCTTTCATTAAATCGATTATGGCGCCTCTGTTTGTGCTGCCTTTTATAGAGGTGAGTGCTTTGATCACAAGATTGCTTTAAAAATAACAAATTAACCTCGTTCCGTACGGTCGGGGTTCCGCATATTTAACTCCTGTGTTATACAATTTATTTTCATTTGTTAGATATTATTTTTTATTATGGCCCATACGGCTTGACGGCTTTTAAGATATGAGGTGACGTTGGATTCGTCTAAATTATGAACAGTCGGTTTTTTTTTTGTTTTTAGGAGAGTTTTTACTCTCCAGTTATATTTGCTTATGTCGATAACGTCTTTTATTTTAAAGTTGTAAATATTAAAAAAAATACAATATAGGACTTTTCATAGTGTTGTGAAAATTTTTGGAATTAATTTTTGGAATAACACAAATTCTGTCTTAACTGACAACTATTGTATTATGTTTCCTTCTTACAGTAAATAATAGCAATTATTTTGGTAGTTCCTAATGAGTTTCGCTCTAAACTTATGCACTATGATAAGTTATAATATAGTTGCAAACTTTCCTCTAATATGATAAAATTTGCAAAGTTTCGCATATCCTCGGTATTTCGCCATAAACAATATTCATGCTTGACCGAGTTCGCGCTTATTTCCTTTGTAGTCAGATCCAGACCACCTTAGAAATTTATAATAACTTCACAACTTAACACGCTAAGGCAAATTATAAGCATGTATTAAACGTTAGTATTAAATATTGAGAAAGTAGGAATTAACTATAGCAATACTGTGGTAAATAATTATGTTCGCGAGAATTTTTATATAACTATAATTTTAAATACTTGTTGGCTTTTCGACAAAGTGGAATTATTTACAAGCACAAACTTAAAGTCGCACAGCGGGCGATGGAGCGAGCTATACTCGGTGTCTCTCTCGCGGATAAAATCAGAAATAAGGTTATCCGTGAGAGAACCAAAGTAACGGACATAGCTAGGAAAATAAGCAAGCTGAAGTGGCAGTGGGCTGGCCATATCTGTCGTAGTACTGATGGCCGCTGGAGCAGACGAGACGCACAAGAGATAGAGAAGGCACGGTTTTATATACAAGATTTTATACCATCACATTTCATAATTTTCGTTCAAGACTATTATTTGTAAGTAAAACACAAACGCAATGTAAATGACCTCTCCCGTATTCAAATTAGGCTTTAGTTTTAAAAGCTCGCTCGCATAAAAATCCGAGACATAAAAGTCAATGTAATGCGACGATACCGCTTAACAACCTTAAAATATTCACGGGATATCCAGTCTAGAGAAATATCAGAAGAAATTCGTAGCATTTAAAACATGCAAGTAGATATTTCGCGGGCCCCAGTTTATTCGGTGTACATTATTCATGAGCGCGGTGTCTCCGTAACGAGTCGGTTTGAGAGCGAAACCTACTGTCGATAATGAACTAAAGTTTTTATTCGGATACCAATTCTCGATCTTTAATTTATTATACCTTTTATATAGGACTAACGTTTTGCCTTAGTTGTACGTGCGGAAAAAATATATTTAGTATGTCGATTGACGGTCGTGTACTTAGTGTACAATAATAATTGTCAATACCTATACATATTCGAAAAATTTTAATTTTGAAGGAATTTTGCAATCTATTGTGTTTTGACTCCAGAAACACCACAGTACCTATTTCTGACTTATAACAACAATATAAAGTGCTGCTGTGTTCCGGTTTGAGGATGGTGCTAAAAGTGAAAAAGTTATATAAGAAGATTCAACTTATTTCTTAGTTAATAAACGAAAATATCAAATGAAACATTTTCGTCGATACTTTTGCACTTTAACTGTCTCATAATATTCTCCCTAATTTTAATAAACTAGCAATAAACTAATAAATAGATTCGTCAGAGTCTCTCCGACTCTGACTTCTTTTGTGTTACACTACCTAGCAGTGCATTGCAATTTCAAATACATTTTTTATTATAAGCCTAATTTTATCGACTAAATTTAACTAACATCAATGACTAACATAAGCAAAATATAAAAAAAAGAAAATTGGGTAACAAGAAGTCATATAAATTTATCGAATTACTAAGTAATTCATGAAAATCACTTGTACTTATGATAGTACCCAAAAAAAATTTGTTTAAATCGAATATGAATATCGTATAATAAAAATGCACGAACCTGACTATGTAAAATTTATAAAGCTCTTAAATTTGTCAATAATTCAGAACTGATTTCTATTCCTGTGTCATCAACACTCAATACTTATAAATAAAACAGTAGGATTTGACTGTGATATCAAACTAAACAAATCCGAATATGTTGTTTTCACTTTTTACCACTTCGGTGAAAAACTTGACTAGTCTCTGAGGTTTTTGAATAATTCTAGTTATAGTAGTTGCTTTTAGCTTTTCTGTTAGGTCGTATATTTTGCTCCTTGATATAAACATATACTTAAATATCTTGTATAAAAAAAGCAGTGAGCCTAGTGGTTGAGACTCGCCCTCGCCTCGATCGGAGGTTCAAATCCCAGGCACGTACCTCCATGTGCGTATTGAAAATTCATCATCACTTGCTTTAACGGTGAAGGAAAACATCGTAAGGAAACCTGCATACCTGAGAATTTTATGAAAAAAAATTCTCAAAGGTACATGAAGTCTACCAATACGCTTTTGGCCAGCGCGGTGGACTATGGGCTAATCCTTTTTCATTCTCAGAAGAGACCCATGACCAGCGGTGGGACAGTACTGGGTTGTTGATGATTTTGGTATGAATACTATAATGTCCAATTTCGATATTTGACGTTATTCACACTTGGCCAGCGCGGTGAACTATGCCCTAAATCCCTTTCAGTTTGAGAGAAGAGTGGGACAGTAATGAGTTGACGATGTTGATGATTATGATCGTTAGTAAGAAAAACATTGCATTAACTGTTCACCAATAACTGTCTTTAATCTATTTTCTGATATCATAACATTATAAATAGGAAATGTAGGTATATGAAAATGATGATACACTTATTTAATCTGAGCAGAATCCACTCCCGACTTAAATACCTATCGCTTATGTTCACTAGGCATAATGTAGGACTCTAATGTAAAACAAATTTTCAAATCGGTCCAGTAGGTTCGTAGCCTATTCAATTCGTGCAAATAAACAAACAAAGAAATTAAATCTTTCCTCCTTATAATATTAGTATAGTACACATATAAATAAATGTACTGGAACACAAGAAGTTTTCTGAGAAACATACGATAGATAAAGAGGCTTTAGGTTATGTTTTACCTTTTACGAGTATATTAATTTATTAACAAACAAGGGTTACAGCCAATATGTTTACGAACTACACAAGCTGCGGGGTTCTATGCGCTTCGATCGATCGATTAAACTATCAATATTTGTTTACTAATAATAAATGAGTATGACTTTAATAACTTCAACATGAATACAAACAACTATTTTAAAGGTTGGCGTTTCTAATTAAATATTTTCAATGAGAGTAGGTTGTTTACCTACTTGAATTATAAGCACCCACTCTATAAAATTTACTACTTAACTGATATTTTGAGTGAGACTTTATAGTTTAGGCTTCAAGATGGAAAACGTAATCAGTCTAATTTTATAAAACATACTAGTTTTATAATTTGTTATTCATTATTTGAAAATGTTAAGTACCTTGTTCAATAATAAAGTCGTATTGCCTATATAGAACAGTCAATTGACCATGATTTTAATATTAAAACGATATCAACAAAAGCTAATCTTTTTACTGGTCTGCATTAATATTGAAAGCAAATATTTTTTAAGTTTTTATGCGTTTTCTTTTTATGCGTTTTGTGTGTGTATTTTGATTGATAAATCAAACTTGAGTACCACTACGTGTATTGAGTACATTATTATCTAACATTGAATTTTCTTATTTAAATTTACTGATCTCCGTAGCAAAGCTACGGCGTAGTTTGGATATTACAACCCTCTAAAGTATAGAAACGAGCAAGACCAGTACTGGTAATAAGTGGCTACTGCCGCCCATGGACATCTGTAATCGACCCCAGATAAGATTAGAGTTGTAACTGAGTTAAACCACGATTGTGTTATTACCTCTAAGGGCCAAGTTGAAAAGCCTCACTTAAATATGTTATTCTTACTACATACACAAAGCAGCGCTTAACACTGCTATTATTGGGCAGAAATAGAGACGGCGATGGTACTCCCAGAGTCGAACCACAAATTATTTTACCACCTTCGAACTGGGATTTTATTAAAATTATGATACTAAGGAACAAAATCTTGAATAACTTTGAATATTTAAATCGAGGTGATTAATTCCGAGGTATTAGACGCGCCAAATTAATCAGATTCCCTTGAGCTGGAGCCTGAGGAGATATCTATCCTGGTTGCACGTGGGACTTTATATCAATTTTCAAATAATATTTTTGGTCCATTGTAGGTATTTAATAGTAGATATACTTGTACATCCTTATTTCCAAAGCTATAACAATTACATTACAAACAAAATATATCAGTAGATAATATTGAAATCATTGTACAAAAATGAAAGATGTAAGTAATAAATGTATGTATTGATATTGTTCTTTATTTACCTTTAACCTTTATTATATTTGTACTTCCAATGTGCCATTTTCGATTATACTGTAAACGTTTTGAAATTCTTACAGGTAAACATGCAATTCCAATTGCCTAAACCCATTACAATGTCTAGTTGAATACCAGTACATTTAAAATGAAAACTATGTGTTTAAACAAAAGTCTCGCAACGGGCGGCGGTGTAACGGATAGACTCAATCTAAACTTAATTCCGCACTAAGCGGCCCGCACTCTCCTTAATAGAGTTTCCTGTAGGATTCTTTTCCGCTACATTCAGCCGCCCGCCCTTCTTAAGACTTACTGTCGCATCTTGCTGTAATTAAAATTGAACGAACTAGTTTAGTTACTGCAATGGTTAACGCGTGACCCCGTGAACGAGTTTCAAATTTTCAAATGTGAAAAGTTTAGATAAGTAGCCTATAGTTCTCCTTGGAAAATATTTTTATGTGAAAATTTCCTTAAAATTGGACCAATTTTTATCGTTTCTTAGACTACCCCGTAAAGATAGATCAAATGACAAAAATAATGATAAGGGTTTCATTACTTGGTATGGTGCAAATTTGCATACATACATGGAAAATGCAACTTGCTGCGAAATCATTGAAAAGTTTCACTAGTTCATGAAAAATAACTTCTTATTTGTTTAAACAAATAAACGTATCGTTTAGTTTTCACTTTAAAAACCGCATTGTAAGCTCAAAAATAAATAAATATTAGGCCAATTTGAGCAAATGTCTTGATTATATGCAAACAACAGGGTGTTATGTAAAGTGTTATTTAAATTTACCCAAATTCCCTCTTTTAAATTTCTTCGTGCTAAGTAAGCCGATAAAAATGAAACAATATAGTTTTTCTCGCAGCACTTTCAAAGCTTCGCACAAAGGAGATTACGAAAGTGGTTATCACTATGCTCTTTGTTTCGAGTATCCTTATTACTCGAAGCAAAATAGTTTTAATTAACTACGAGCGGAGTAGGTAGTCGTTACTTGACTCTGGATAGTTGACAGAGAAACTGAAACCGATTAAAAAGTGCCGGATGGAAGCGGCCGCTGCGCTGACACAAGCAAATTGTGCGCAACGCTGTGGAAATGCTCCAGACGCAATTATCTTGTTATCTTTACACTTTGTTCTCTTATCCACTTTTAAACAGTTTACACACTTCATTGCTACCGAAACACTACAAACGACAAGTTCCGATGTTCAATTTTATTACCCGTACTGCTTTTGAGCGTCTGGTTTTCAAAAGTTTTTTGATGACTTTTGAAGCCGATCAATAAGTGCCGGATAGCAGCGGCCACTGCGCTAATAAGAGCAAATCGTACGTCACTCGCTAAGAGGATTTCGTCACACTCAATTTCCTTATTTCAGTTTTTTAACGAGTTTAAAAAGTTCTCAGTTTATCAACATATCAGTATAAGCTACTAAGTGCTCCATGCCCCATACCCAGCAGTACCCAGCAGTCCATAGCCCATGGGTTAAAAAACTCGGCCTCTCAATCAAGGGGTCCGAGGTTCAAGTCCCAGGCATGCACCGCTGTCTTTTATAATGTATGTGCGTATTGGAAATTTATTATCACTTGCTTTAACGGTAAAGGAAAACATCGTGAGGAAACCTACATACCTGAAAGGTTTATGAAAAAAAACTCAAAGGCATGTGAAGTTTACCAATACGCACTTGGCCAGCGCGGTGGACAATGACCTGATCCTTCTCATACTGAGAGGAGACCCGTGCCCAGCACTGGAACAGTAATGGGTTGTTGATAATGATGATGATTTCATGATAACTATTGTTTCATGCAATAAAACCGATGAAAAATATCGGGTACCGTTGGGCGCTGCGCTGACACGAGGCAGTCGCTACGAAAGTGCTCTAGATGAGATTATCTTGTTATCTTTGCACTTTATTCTTTTATCCAGTTTCAAACAGTTTACACAATTCCTTCCTATTGAAGAATCAAAATACCATAAAGACAAGTTTCAATGTTGATATTGATTTCACATTGCTTTCTAGTGTTTGATATTTTTTCTATAAAACTTGTTAATGTTAC
Source organism: Chioides albofasciatus (assembly GCA_018248315.1). Lineage (NCBI taxonomy): Eukaryota > Metazoa > Arthropoda > Insecta > Lepidoptera > Hesperiidae > Chioides > Chioides albofasciatus. Next base: position 10,527 of record DWIJ01000331.1, read on the forward strand.
CTAGTTAATGTAATCTAGCCATCATACAATTAGGCACATTATTCTACCAGTGATAAATACTTTTTAAATGGTAATTCGGATAATACGAGTAAAACAAATGGAATATGAGTTTAATAACCTAAATATGCATGCGTTTAAAAGTACAAAATTTATATCTTTTTATTAAACAAAATGTAAGAAAACAATTAAAAAAGGCATTACCATCATTGAGGCATTTGCATTCGTTTTTTAACGAACTAATATACCTAAAAGGAGCCTGGGTATTATCTACTTAATACAGAGCGCTTGTAAGTGGTTAAATAAGTTTTCTAATAAATTAAAATGAAACTAAATTAAATTAAACGTTAACTAAGTTAGCACCGACAACCCATTTCTTTTGATGTTAAAAATATCTTATGAATCAATAATAGTGCAACAAGGACGTGCCCAGATTTTTTTCACCTTTATTTCTAGACTGAGAGAAGCTCAAGAATGTGCCATTATAAATGTATCAGCTACACCGAGTCGTATCTCACTTGTTTATAACGGACTCCGACGGGATTTTAATACAGAATTTACTACACGTGAAGTTGAAAGGTAAGCTCCAAGAAATCTGATTAAGCTGATATAACAGTAAAGATCGGCAGACGTTTCAAGACTCGTCCGTATACATTCATCCGAAAATTGAATGAGGAAAATACATCAAGCTCTTAAAAATACTTATAGTGATTTTTGGAAATATATATTTCGCAGGATATGAATATATTCTGCTTTATTTTTATACTAATTTGTTTATTATACTGCGGCGTAACGTTCACCACTTTCTTTTATAAGTACAAAAATAGTGGAAAGTTTTCCATTTAGTTATAATTCGTGCTAAATCTTGATTGGCTTATTTCATTATCAACCCATTCTGTGACCTTGGGTACCAGTGTACCCTTAGCATACAGTGGAAAGGCTACATTTGCTTCTTCAATCTTATTATACACGCTACGAATAAAAACACTAATTCACCCTTCAAAAAAACTAAAAATCGAAAGACTTGATCGAAAGACAAAGTTTGAACTTACCTCTGGTGTAACATTATTATTGTCATTATGTCTGCCTACATTCTTGGTACTTGTCCAGGAAATCTGAGGGTAACTGTAAATGTGTCAAGTGTTTTATTTATTATTGCACGGCAAGTAGTCTCCGGGCGCTACACGCTCTAGATTTTAATAGGCGATAATGCTCTTGACACAATTCTAGAAGAGTAATAGGACTTTAGTTGATTATATATCGAAAATAGATTTAACAGTGCTGCTTTGCATTATGTGCAAATTGAAGAGTAAAAATATAAGAAGCGCACAAAATAGTATCCCGTGAACTCTTACTCACTTACTTCCTTTCTTATCTGGATATTAATGCATGAATTAAAATTAAGGGAAGAATTAACCGATAGTGACCACCTGTAATCTGATAGACTACATCATCGTTAGTGACTACAATTTTATGAAAAAATTATAGACACCTATGTCTATGTTGGCAACCCAACATTAATATTTTATTGTA
>DWIJ01000332.1:0-12056 GCA_018248315.1 Chioides albofasciatus
ATTTCTCACATGAGTCTTAATACTATAACCATTACTATGTACTATATTTAATTTTATGAAGAAAAGCCATAACTGGCGTATAAATTGTACATTTCAGTAGTGCAGATTAATACTGCTATAAATTGTAAATTGTATACAATACATATAATTTGTACCCTTAAATTCAATTTTGTGCTTTATTAACGATTTTTTGTCATGATTTTAAATTCTTAAATACAAGAACTATTTAGACAATCCGGGAACTACTTGAAATTATAAACATAGTTTTACTTTAAAAATAATGTTTTGGGTAAAGATAGAAAAAAGTTGTATGAGTTAAAAAAAGATTTATATTATTTAGGATGCATGGGTGCGCTATGCTGCGGAAACTAACAAGATCAGAGAGGTTCTTCTCATTCTGGATTGCCTGATGCAAATGGGCAACAATGAAGCAAGGGAGGACTTTCTTAATGGCACTAATGGTGCTGCAAAATTAACAGAAGAAGACTTAAAAATCCTGGACGATTTGTAAGTATCGTTTATTTTCAATACACTTACATCACCAATATTCCAAATAAACAGTTTTTTTCAAAGCAAGTTAATAGAATTATGATAATAACGACCAAAACCCAAAGAAAGTTACTTTAACACAATCAAAATTGTTTCCAATTTTCCTTACAGGTATCCAGAAGTAACTCCTAAACATGAACTGAACGAGGAGGGACAACCTGGATTTCACATCTTTACCACAAAAGCAGCGGAACATCTGTATGCAATTATTGACGGAAAACCAAAAGAGATTTTGGGCACAACTTACGCACATATAAAGGAAATTGTCTGTGCTGTACACGAATGTGGCTACTTTGACAAATCTGCTGAAACTGCTGTTCTTGAAAATGAAGAGTGCGTTCTTGCTGAAGAGGATTCTCAAGAGGTGACGCCAGAATTAGAAGAAGTTGAAGTTGCCCCTGTTTATGCGCCCCCTGTTGCTCTTCCCGCACCACCTGCACCTGCAGTTGTTCCTGCTCCTGCTTACCCTCTTTTACCCCTCTCCCCCATTACATTGCAGGAGGTCGAACACGCATACTTCTCGCAGCAGTACCCTCAACAAAGACCTATTTCAGAGGTGATTGGTTCACAAAATTTTTTCTTCTTGCAAGAATCTGAAATTGATAGCCCAGTGGGCACACCCCAACCTCCCACAATGTTAAATCAGCCTTCGCCGCCGGGGCCGATTCCTACACAAACATTTACTAATCAGCATTTCGTTCAACTTCCCGGAGGCCGCGTGCCTGAACCTGGAGCGATTCCCCTGCCCCCTCAACCACATTTCCCTCCACACCCAGATCATCCCGCGTACGCCGCGGTGCCAATTCCTGCACAGTTGGCACAACTCCCACAACCGCCTCACCCTAACGTGCAACCAGGACCACCACCAGCAATGCAGCACACTCCCCAACCAACACCACAGCCTGTCATCATGGAACAACAAACAATTACAGCTGATGAGAACAAAGTAACTGTTGAGGATAAAAATGACGATGAGTGGAAGGAAAGTCGGAGCCCTGAACGTGACGAGGGCGGCGAACGCAGAACCCAAGGCCAAGGAGACGGGCAGAATAGATTCAGACGCTACGGTCGCGGAGGTAACAGGGGATCGTCCAATGGTTATCGTGGTCGTGGATCCTATCAGAATAGGCAAAACAATGATGGGTATCATAACAGACATGGTGGAGAATATCAAAATAGAGGAAACAAGGACGGCTATCAAAATAGGCAGTATAATGATGGCTACCAAAACAAACACAATAAAGATGGTTATCAGAACAGAGGTAACAACGATAGCTATTATGGCAACGGCGATAGTAGCGACAATCATCAACAAAATGAGAATGGAGGTCGCGAACGGTACAACGATAACAATCAAAGCTACCAAGGAGGATTCAAGAGTCGCGGCAGGGGTGGACCTCGTGGAGGGCCCCGAGGAGCTCGCGTACCTCGACCCCAACAATACACTCGCAAACAAGAAAATGTCGAATAATTGTATTAATCTTGAAAGTATTATACCAGTGACATTACACTATAAAATTGAAAACAGACTTAAAATCATTCGTGGAAGGCAAATTTCACCGGCAACAACACGCTGTGAAAACAACAAGAGATTATGGTAAAAAAAAACAAATAAATAAAAAACCTAAAAAAAAAGTAAAATGATAAAACTTGAAACTGAAGAAAAAATAAGTTACTTGAATTTAGATGTATGATATATGCAATTATTATAAGTTACTTTAATATTCTAGATCCTTGTATAGGTTACGTCACCGCAGTGACAAACGTGACGCGGCATTTAGAGAGCCGCCGCCGCCTCGCTCGGCGCCAGCGGGCCTCGTCTTCGTGATAACTAAAGTACAGGAGTTGTGCACACTACCGGGACCTTACCCAAATCTCTGAACTTTGTACTTTTAATACCGTTGGTTTAAAGTGGTAATTATATGTGTTAAGATATTCTACAAATTTGTTTTCCTTTTAGCCGTAATTTTTATTTTGCTATTAATCACTGGACTGATATAATTCAATGGATATTATGTTGCTTTTAATAAATACGCAACCATCAATTTATTTATATTTTTACTGTCTATAAAAGCAAGTTTTCGAATTTTTAATTAAATTTCAATTCATTATAAGTTTTATGGCGGTAACTTTTATTCTAAAATATTTTCCGGAAATATTGTTACTGCCAAAACACATTATTGTAATTTGATCAAGCATCCTCTCTATTTTCTTTACATTGTTCGTAATAGAGGCTGTGTGCAAATTAAAGTATTCTCAGATTATTTTGTAGTTTCAATTATTTAAAATTTCAGCGCCCCGTACATAATGTAGTAGTACGTAATTGATGGGAAACAATCAAACAACATTAATATCCTTTTAATTGGAGACAAGGTAATAAGATTATATTACTGCATATTATGGTGTGGCACATATTACTGCATATTATGGTATGAAGGCACAGAAAAAACGCTACATATTCTATATCATCTTCATTCACCTCTATTGTCGTGTTATGTATAGTCCGACAACCTTCTGTGCGTGTAGATTTCCGAAAAGTAATTTTCGTCGGCAAATTAAGTATTGCTCACTGCCTGCCGTTTTCTTATCGTTCTTTCTTCTTTATGTGTTTTTTTTTGTGAATCCTAAGGTTATAGTGTCGTTATAGTTCCGTCAACTACAGTAGTTAGGAGCTTTTAATAATTTCTTTTTTAAAATCCTCTTTTATACTTTATAATACTCTCCTCTTGTCTTTATGAGTTTTGCATCTTCTATTTTTCCTATAATAAGTGTATCGGCTAGTCTATTTTAATAATGTCACTTAGATCTTGGTCCATTGAGCGCTTATTTTAACCTATGATCGTATCTCATTCAGGTCAGTTTGTTGCACTTGCCGTTTATAGTGCGGCCAAAATAACTTTTTTATCTAACCTAGATATATTCTACATATTTCACATTATAAGTCTTCTTTTTAAGAAACTAATTCACATTAAAATAAAGGTAGCCTTAGTAAATAAAAAAAATATTTGAAAGAGAGAAACTGAATTCGATTCAAAACCAATGCAAAAATTTACACGGCGTATTATGGTTACGTTTGGTAAAATACGTGTACAAATTATGTCACTGTTGGGCTAGGTTAATGAGGTTGTCATGCCAGACTGCAATTTCTATACCGGGAAAAAATACTTCTATGTCCTTCACTCGAGGGAGCCCTTGTTAACTGAGCTTCGAAAGAGCAAAGGCGTGAATGGGTGCTTTGGCACGAAATAATTACATTCAGGTATAAAATGTAAGTGTGAATTTATTCATAATTTTTAACATAATCTCGTTTACTATTTCATGATTTGAACTCAACGTATTTATAAACATCATAGTCGTTGCGTTTACGGAATTTAAACATCTTATATTATATAAAAATAACTCTTGTATATAACAATAAATTAAATATACTTTACTTTTCAAGAGGGGCATGGTAACAGAAACGAGTTACCCATGAAACTTTCTGACTCTTATTACAAACAAAGTTATCCACTTTGTCTATAAATTGTCTTATCGCCTTTCTTGTTTTGAAACACATTTATTTTTGATGCAAAACTTAACCTTACCTTCAATGTTGCTTTATACTTGCATGGGAGAATGCCATATATTTAAACTAGCGAAGTAAAATCTCATTTGCTTAACACCGCAGTTCGTTTGAAACGGGTAAAACTAAGAACGTTAATAACTAAGCTAACTGCGTTTAAACCTCAGTAAACATTCATAATTTCCCTTGAGAATACTTTACATACTTCGGCTAGAATGTGAAAAGCTCACTGAATCACACTAATTTCACTGTAATTGCATTCTCCGATTACATCACTGGCAAATGGACCGAATACGTTGTCTGCTGCAGAAAAATCCAATTAGGATTTACGTTTCATCCAACGAATGATAGATTTTGCCTTGTTAAGTGAAATGAGTATTCAGATTACAAAGTAAAACTGTGTTTCATTTTATTAATTGCCTTTCAGTATTGAACCAAATTGCGGCCGAACTGACCGAACGAAGGCATATTGATAGATCTAAATTGAAAAAGGAAATTAAATTCTACCCTGCCCTTGTTGGATTTACCTATACTACAATAATGTAAGGTAATGGCCAACTCGATAACGATTTTTTGTATGTATCCTACCTATGTAACATTTCAATTTTAAACACGGAATAGGGAAAGCAATCTTGATTTTATAGTGTAGTAGAAGCAGAAGAGCATGCAGTCCACCTGATGGTAAGTGGCTGCTGCCGCCCATAGACATCTATAATTAACACAAGATAAGATTAGATTCCTGTCTGACGTCGGCCACAGATGTGCTACCCTTGAGGACTAAGCTGGAATGCCTCAGAAAAGTATGTCTCTCTCAGTTCTCACCACACCCTTCAGACCAGAACACAGCAGCGCTTAACACTGCTGTTATTAGGCAGAAATAGGCGTGGCGGTGGTGCCGCCGGAGTCGTACCACAACTATAAAATAGTTTTGTAATACCCGTTAAAATAGCAAAATTTGGTTTATAAACTATCAACCATGTACTGTTTTATAAGTAAAAAATATAGTACCAGAGTTAGAGACTACCATTAGGGGCGAACAAAAGAACTTTCTGAATGCCCTACATCTTAATGGCCCAATTAGGCGCGTGCTAAGGTAACGTGACCCACCTCTTTCATGATTGATTTTATCCCTCTGCATATGTAACAACTGTACATTAGTCGTGCCAGCGAAATATAAATAAATTTGCTTCACGGAACCCTTTCGATAGATATAGATCTATGGGTAGGTAATTGGGGTGCTGATGTTGGATCAAAATTTATGTAGCGATTGGTTATTTATCAACGACCATGTCTCCCGCAAAGACAGATCTATTTTAAATTACCCTTTGCGCTTTAACAAAAGAGTTTCTGAATGTGAAGAGCGATTGACTTTGATACTGGAGAGGACGACATATGAAAGGTGCTTTAATTATCTTTTAATTTGGATCTTCCTAGAGTTAATGAGAACTGAGAGATAAAGGAAAGCCTTTTAGCTTAAGTTGTGCAAATATTCAGCATTCTTTTTTCGTAAGGGTATTTTTCATTACTGCAGTAGGTGTCTACTTCATACGATTAGATATTTTATATAAAATTATGTCTGTTAAAGTACTGTACACTGAAAGGTTTATTCTTTTTATGTCAATGAAAATTTATTTGGTTAGGTTAGTCACGTTGGAATTATCAGGGCGAAAGCAGTAATCTATTTCACTCACGATAATGTTAACTTTGTAATGATATGACACAATCATGCCATAGGGATAGTCCGGTTTATTTAGGTGTGTTAAATAAGTAGCGGTAAAAGTTATTTTTAAATATCACGGGTACAATAGTTTGTAATGGCAGTACTTTGTTATCTGGGTTGATTGGTCAGGAACTCGGCAATACTCAAGGAAACTTTAATTTATGCGATATTGTACTATATGTATATTAAACTAATGTAAACAAATGAAGAGTGTCCCCTACATGTACTTTCTTATTCCATTTTTGTTTTAATATTTTTACATTATTTATATCATAACTCCATTCAAAGAGTTCACAATGGAGTATAAGCATTTATTAATTAAGAAAATAATCTCCGAGTTTCTCTTTGTGCTAGAGCTTTGCTCCGTAGCTTTATAATAAAAGGCTGTATTCCAATATCGGCTTAGAAAAATATGTAGGGTCGGAACGAAAAGACTGCCATCGATAAAGGCCGGACAGCTGGCACAATATCGGCCGGCCGCGACCCAGTGGGACACTTAAAATTCTTTACTCGCATAAGAAAAGCAAATAAAAATGAGAGTTTATTGCGTGCAAGTTTATCTGACCATAGGAAATAAAACTTTATTAAATTCGAGTTATAAATAAATTGCATTGGAGCAGTAATGTTTTTAATGTTATGTTATGTTATCACTGTTTAGTTAGCGGATAGTGGTTACATCGCTTCCTAGACTTTCCCAGACCCAAGCTCATCCTAGTTCAGCGGCTTTCCGCTAGATGGATCTGTATAGGGTTGAAGTTGAAAGAGGTGTTTGGAAGCTACAAAGCCAGGTGTCGTAGAGCGCCACCTAGCATATTTTATCCGAACTTCGTTCTAACCTTTTACGTGTACGCCATCTATGAGGGTTGTTTAGAACTTGATTGAGAAGTTTCCTATAACTTTACACAGGTGGCACTGCTAGTCATGTTTTTCTGCTTAGTTCATTTTTATTTTTTTAGATAATTAATACTACTTCTGTTTGTTACACATTGTTAATATTAGTAAATATTAACATGTTGTTTAAAGATTCTAAAATTTAGGATAAGAATCGCGATGTAAAGAAGTTTTATTATTTGAAAATTTTATTTTTCATACACAGAACTAGATTTGAATCATTTTTATGGCAAACCATATTATTGAAAATAGAAAAAGCTTGTTTTTTATAAATTTTATTTAAAGTAACTTTTTCAGTATAAATTCCGCCATATTTTAATAGAAATTAAAAAAAAATAGAAATTATCTTTGGAGTTAATTAAGAAAATTGTTTTATTAAAATGTTAAATATCTACAATATTGATCATTAATGGCACAACGATACATTTTCTAAATTGGTTTTTGATAAGGTTGCACAGCTATTTTTAATATATATAGGTATGCAAGCATTGCGCTCTGTTAAAATTGACTACTTATTATTTTTTAGTTTTCTCATATTGACCTTTTTTAGGTATAACGACAAAGGTGGACTCGGCAAAATCTTCGAAAGAGGAAAAATTGTTAGCAAAGTTTTGCCGTTGCACGAAAGAACTCAGTCGAACGTCTCTTAAAATTTTTACCAAAGTAAAAACTAAGAGCAAGGGTGTAGTTTTGGGTTTGTTTGTTCTGTATTCAGTATTCCATGTGCTTGTGTTGTTTCGTGTGCCTTTGTGCGAGGACTTCGTACGTATTCATGAATGTTATGTTTTGTTTTTGATTAATTATGTTTGCCGTATACAATAGAGTATACATATTTGCTTAAATATTAACAGACTGACTTAAAGATGTAACATTCGTATTTAGATAACAATGTAGCGAAACGTTAGTGTAATGCTCTATGCTATGTTGTTTTGGAATTTGTTTGAAACAATACAAGTTACACTTTAATATTAGTGAGCGGTAATAGATGAAAGCATTTTTGAGAATAAATATGTAAAGTCATAATATTTTACGGTCGAAAAGTTATGTAAGGGTTTTTAACCGACTTTCAAGGAAGGGTTAACACTTTGTCTGTATTTTACGTGTGCCTTTTTGCTTAACTTTTATCTGCAAAATCTCAAATAACAAAAACCTGTTTTCGCTGAATGACTTTTCTTTCAAATTCATAACAGTCATGTTACTATATAAGTACTACTAAGCTTTCCATTGTAGGTACTTGCGTTTTTTATGTCCGTACTTTTTTTGATTTCCGTTATTTGATGTGATATTGATCTCAATATCTTTGTACTTTTAAGAGTATGTGAAAATTTTTCTACATTTGGTTCACGTCACAGAATAACAGTTTTATTTTGTGTTACACTCATAAGATATGATGTAACAATTTGCCAACATCACCTATACTTTAAAATAGTGATTTAACCAGTTCGGATAATTACTATTTAAATAACCCAATGAACGTGTCTGCCAGGTCTATAATGGCTAAAGAGATGTCGCTGTAATCTTTTCTTTATTCTTTATCACAATGTACTAATTTTCTCTTTCTCACATTTGTTTACTATCGAATTTTTCTGTTTAAGTTCGGCGATAAATTGCTTACACATTTAAGTTAAGGTTTGCTAAACTGATCGAATCTGCAACAAAATTATTCTAGTTAGCCTAAACGAATTACGCACGTTTAGTTTATGACACAGCCTCGCCGCCGGCGTGTCGGAGACTTTATAATATTATCGGCTACGGTGAGCAAAATTGAAATGCGAGCGATGTGAACTTTGTACCTACGATAGGTTCTGCTTTTAAGTGTAGAGAGAATATTTCAATCATTCTATATGGCAGAAAAATCTTGTCTCCGGCAATCTATGTATATGTATATAATAAGGAGGAAAGATTTGATTCTTTGTTTGTTTGAATGGAATAAGCTCCGAAACTACTTTACCAATTTGAAAAAATAATTTACCCCTGATGAACATAGGCTATATTTAATACGAGAAAATAATAGGGAACCGCGTGAAAATTTCGATAGTGTAATCCAATAATATAAAATAATTGCAGCCTAGTTGACTGCGATTTCACCAAATCTTAAATTACCTACCAATGATTAGAATTTTGAATTCTCAATGATAAGCTAGAGCTCCTGTTCTTTCAAAAATAAACTAATGTAGTGGTTTTATTATGATCGGTCTGTGAACACTTATTACATCACATTTGTGTGTACACCTTTTCTATGTTTGTTAAAATTTGAAATTTTAGATATTTTCGTCTATGAATGATTGTTGCTTAATATGTGTCGCCTTCAGTGGTTTTTAGAAATGTGTTTGTTTTCATGTGTTGCAATTCTATTTTCTTAATAAGTCATGGGGTAAGTACCGCTTTTTATTCCTTGTTAATTTTTATTTCAAATAGTTGTAGAAGGGCTTTTCTAACAAAATTAATTAAGAGGAAATATTAAATATGTTTTGGAATAAAAACTTATTTTATTTATTGACACAGAGGACACGCTTTTCTTTATTAACATAACTAAACTATTTTTACGAGTTGCCGTGCTGTTTTGAAAATATAATTATATGCTTATGCTACAACCTCTTCTAAAACATTAACATGTGAAAATTAAATTGTTATTCTTATTTGTGTTTGTTTCTACGTGCAATACTTCATCAACAATCATTTGCAATATTTACTGTTGATATCTACTGCAAAAAACAAGATATAACAAAGTCTAAAATGGAGTGAGGTACAGATGGAAGACAGATATTTAAAGTTGACAAGTTGTAAATTATTTTCTGAACGTTTATTCGTACGTAGAATTCTTTGTATGTAACGTACAAAGTTTCTTGTGCGTTTGATATTCGACATAGTACAGATATGCAAAGAATTAAAATTCTTAAAATTAAACACATTCATTAAATTAAACAATTTTAGATAAAACTAAACAATATAAAAATAAAAAAGAACAAAATAAAAAAGAAACCACAATATCACGCTGCACTAAAACATAACAGGTTGTTGAAGTAAGCTTTTATGTATAACTCTGCCGGCACGAAATTCTTAAGTTATTACAACATTTCAGGCAGATCCTACTCCAGATTATTTACGAATGTCTGTCTTGGACGGTCTCGACGAAAAATAAACTATATTAACTTGTGACTGAAATTATTTGACAGTATTTTCATTGCATAGAAATATTAAATCTAATTTAAGTTAAAAAAAATCTCAACATTCACATATGTTAATTATAGACTTTTTTTTACTTGGGCGTCGTACGAGTAGATTACAATAATATGGACTGCAATATTTCCAGACAGGACCTAAATTAACATGATTAGTTGTATCTAATTTACCATACTCGGGCGGTGAGAAGATTGTAGAATTCCACGCAGTTAGACTGCGGTTATTAACGCAACGCCTATTTCCGAAGGAGGAAATGCCTACATATGTGATCAAATTTGATTTGCTTGCTGTTCAATTTGAAGCTGATTATAGATTATAGAATTGCAAGGGCTGCAGTGACCACACAACATCCTGTGACAGGGACAGGGAGTTCTTCTTATTTGAGATGATGACGATGTAAAATTTGACCCTATAAAATTGGTTTGTTTAGAATAAGCTATGTCAGAGACAAAGATGATAACGGAAAGTACTTCTATTTATCTTTATAAGATTATTTTTTATTTATTATCAATATAAAATAACCTAAAACGAAAATAGTTACAAACTTTTTGAACTGTTTAATAATGTTCTTGAGATTATTAGGCTGCCACTGCGACTCTGCGTTTTCTACGCGTTAACTAAATCTTAGTTATAATAATTCGTAATTTCCTGTTAAAGTAATTACTTCTTTAAATATCTTATTACGCAGCTCTGCCAAGTTTAATTGTTATAAATGGTACAGAACGTGGTTCATGTCGAGTCACATCTCCGTTTTTGGCTAAACAATAGGCGTATAAAACAAATTTCTAAATGCTTTTTTGTCTGAATAATATTAAGTACTTTTAAGGTGCTATAACCCTTTATAATATGACTGCAGAGGCACCACCGCCACACCTATTTCTACCTAATGACAGCGGTGTAAGCATTCAGGTAGGAATCTTATATTTTAAAAAATCGAAATAACAAGTCATCCAGAAGCATAAATCTTTGAATTGATTACACTTTCGGATACACATATCACATTTGGTTACATATTTTAATTTGTCACCTCGTCACATAACTGTCGTCGAGAGTAATTCCTTTTAAAATTAATTCCCTTAAATAACATAATATTATTGGTGATCGACCTTAACTGATTCTACAGTCGAAACTGAAATCGAGCCGTCCGTTTGTCTCCTAGTTTCAGCTAAGCCTAAAGTTTCGGCTGATTAGTGGCCGAAATCGAAACTTAGCCTGAAACTACTTTTTTGGGCCGAAACATGGCGGAAACTGAAATTTCGGTCCATTTATACAAATTATTCATAATTAATTCATAAAGTAATTAATACAAATTATTATATCATTGCTTGGTGAAAACAATCTCCCATTGAACTCTATTATTTAAAGATTTTTGCATATTTCTGTCCTGCACAGTTTTTATACTAGGTATGTCTAGTGGAAGAACTTCTGTACTAATACGTCTCATTAATTATGGAAAAGCTAATGATACAGTGTCACTGGCCTAGTCTGATTACGGATTAAAAGTAATTGCTTTTCAACAAACGTGCATGTAATCTTTAAGTACACCTACTTAAAATTTACTAGTAGGTACTTGCAGTATGTAACGTTTGTGTAAATTATTTTCAGGTAGGTATAAGCAAATTATTGTGTTGTTACATTTTTACAATGTGCACCAAGTTAGTGCCTAAAATCTACTTATAATGGAATCATACTCAAGAATTGCGAGATTATAGATCCAAGTTAGTGACAAATCAGATAACTTGAATTCATGATACCATAACAACTATTTAACTAGATAGTAAATAAGTGCTTCGGGGATAAGAACTAATTAAGACGAAGATCGTATTTCTATTCATTAGTGTAATTAATTAACGACAGAAATTCTCAGACAAGAAGTGTACGAGATGTTATACAATGACTGTAACCTGTAGGTTCTTCGAAAGCGCTACAATGATTCAAGTAAATATCATAGACAGAATTTATACAGATAAATATTATGTTTCAATCGCTTAACAAAATATTCCTTTTGAGTAACAAAGTAATTGATCAGTACAATAATTAATTAATGGATGTATCAGGATTTCACAATATAAAAATACAGGGTTATTGGAAATTCGATACATTCCTTTGGAGGGGTAAAAGTAGAGGTCATTTCCAATATATTTTGTCATT
>DWIJ01000333.1:0-12054 GCA_018248315.1 Chioides albofasciatus
TAGTTCGATCCGTCAGTATAACAAATTGGAATAAAAAAGTCCAAACAGTTCGACTATCGAACTACTGGTAGGACTAGGTGGAATAAACCTTTGTTTTTCATCTCAAAGTTCACATATCCTCTATAAATATAAATAGTTTTTTATTGTTGTATTAACACGAAGAGGAGCATTTTTGTTCTTTCAAGTTTCGTGTGCGTAGGTAAGATTTATATTGTCGGGCGTAGGCGTATGAATCACACGAGAATGGGTCGCGTGCGCGCGTCTAGGTCCCGTCCATCAAATTAACGCCGCCTCATTCTTCGTAATTCTTTATTATTGGCCTTAATTTGAGTTTTCATTCAATTATCGCATTTCGTTGTACATTTATACGTAGCCGTCCTGTGAGTGGGCATCCACGAAATATTTCTCTCGTATAATTACAATCTCGACGGAGCTCTAATTCGTGAGTCACGGCCCAGTGAAATTGCACGAGGCCCATGATCGCGCCGCCTCATTCAATTACAATGCGTGATATGACTCGCAAAGTGTTGTAGCCGACTCGGGTTTGTCGTAGTGCGATACTAACATAACAGTCGTAGCTTTCACCTTCTTTGACAACGCCAACATATCATTTTGTTTCGCTGATTGATGGATGGGAATGCGGGCCACGATGAGGTAATGATTCCCATTGTAGACGAGACGAACCCACATACGTGGTTTGACGTGTACCAATTTGAGAGAACGTCTTATGTACGGCCAACACACAATCATTATATTGTCACACGAGCCGATAGGAACGGGCTAGTAACGGTTCACGTCGAAACTGGGGCACCGCATCGTACTTAATCCTATTATGAACTTGTTAACGTAATCCTACATGCTAGTCTGCATAATGGGAGCTGAGTGCTGACTCTTTTGGCCTGTAATCACCTTCCGCTTCCGACGTACTGGCCTGAACGCGTTGGCATGAATCGTGTAAGATTAGGGACGTCAAACTTACGTATTATAGGCCTGTTTTGTAAGAGTGGATATCAAACGCTTCTTCATGATAAAAACATCTAATGAAACAGGAATAATCACGATCGACAATAATTATGTAAAGGATCTCATTCGTCTGATTTTATATTGACTTTGTCGTGTGATTCAAAGATCCTGACTCATCGATTAATGCCTGGGTCTTGATTCTAGAATTAATATGAATAATGAACTGTTCATTTCCAACTATTAAATCGTACATTAGTAACATCACTGAATTACGAACAATACGTTGTTTATCTGACTAATAAACGATGATGGATCGCCCACGAAACTCCTCCCTTAATTCCTCATCGCGAAGTAATGACGACAAATTATCCCATTACGTGTAGGACGTCTATTTCCAAATGACCCGATGGCAAATTAGAACGGATGCCCAAACGTAATTAGGTGGATTGTCTATAGGGGCATTTGTTTTCGACCTATTAATTGCTCGTTCATTACCGTCCTACTTCGTTACTGACCAATTAATTTAGTTCCTTTCGAAATTACAATCTAAGTAAATGTTGTTCGATCGTGAGACCTGTAATTATCTATTTGCTTAACTTGAAAGGTGGCAGAGCTCTTCGTGATTCGACTGTGGAGGGACCACCGTTAACTTCATTTCAGCCTTGTTTGGTTTGAACTGAGCATGTGTGTATGTACTGTATGGCACGTTTCATCTTAGTTCTTCAGTAACTACGCGTCTGTTGTCATATTCACATACTGCTACTTTGGATGTGTTAGCTTCTTGCACGAGAACCTATAACTTAGTACACTGTATTTGGTACATTTGGTAGTTTAATTTACAAAGAAAAACTTTTTATATCCATCTTGCTTTGCTCTTTTTAACGATGAAATTACTTGAATGAATCACGTATTAGATAAACGACCAAATGCTTCCGAGATTTAATATACGTGGCTCCAAAGGTCCAATTTCTGGTTCATTGTCGACGGCTTGATGTTATCTCGCGTGGGCGTTGTCACGATAAACTAAATCTCTTGGGTATTAAGACATATTTCCATGGCGAATGGAATTAGACTTTCTTAACGGTGGTAGCATCTACTCTCGGTAATTCGATTGCAGTTATTTATTGTAGCTATATTTTATGTCTTAGTTAGCAACAATGTAGCTTCGAAGAATGGGGCAAAGCCATATTAGAAGTGATCGTAGTCCTTTGAGATCTCGTCTGTCGCGCTTCCGATGGTGAATTCTACATATTTGATGTTGATTATTATGAGTCGAGTTCTTCTAGTTATTCATTTCGTCAATTGTATCGTCACAATTTTATTTCGTACCTTAAATATATAACTTTGACTACGTTGAATCGATAATAACTGACATTCATGTAAAGGCTGTAGAATAATACTTATGAAATTATATATTTTTATTAAATCACTTTTATTTCTGTGACGTTTACGAGTGGCATAGTTGTAGGTATTGCATACACATACTGGACTTGGACATAAAGTTCTTATATGTATAGGGTACCTTAATACGTGATATACGGGCGCGTGGTTGTTTCCACAACAGTCACAATATTACAGATCTCCAACTTCAGATAATCGCTTCCAAAGTGAGTCGACGTGACCATTGTGACATTTAAAGTACATGCATCTCTCATACATACGCACGGAAGAGATAATTGGCCCTAGTTATTCAGTAAATATGAGTTTTTGCGGACTTAACTGCGGCAGTTTTATGGACGTTTTTTAACGGAATAATATCGCATTACCCTGCTCCCAATTAGTCGGCTTCCAGCATATTTCACTGTCCAAGTGATTAAGACATTAAAAGCGCTCGTAAAGAGATTTAGATGACCCCTGTTATAAATAGCTTCTTGTTGTAAAATCTTTTTACAACCAAATTTACAATCCTAAATCCTTCAATTTCTCATTTGATTATTTTTACGACCTAATCCACGGACTGTGTTCACCGTAGTCCTCAGCTTTTTAGACCTTTTTAGTTAGTTCTTAGTTTTCCAGTAACTATTAATGTTTTGGATGTATAAAATGTAGAAATAGTAAGATTAAAATCATCGTTAACACTGGTTATTAATAGTAAATCTGACCAATTTTAGCCTCACTAAGATCGATTTTCAATTTGTCAATTTCTTACAAGTAAATTCTTTATCAAATTTTGGATCTTTGAAGGCAAAACATTGCATACTAGATTGAGTACTTATAAATGCTTATAACCAACGTAAATGACATTCTGTCAAGATAGGTTCAACTGCTATCGCTATGAGCCGCCTAGCCGGTACGTACAGACATATAGACAACAATATTTATAAGTAATTTTACGTTTTAATATTTCAGGATAGTTTCAGTTGTTATTGCTATGAGTCGGTACAGACAGATAGACGAGAGTATTTATAAGTGTTTTATACGTGTTAATACCGTTCAAGCTTCTGTGAGCGAGCTCATAAAGGGACGGTAGCTATTTGAATCACAAACACACTATACATATTTGTCTAACGTATAGATTGGCACCAGATGCAACATAAACAAATTGGCCGCACAAACATCAAACAAAACTAGATTGATTTACGTATTGCAAAGCGTGAACCGGCATCGGTGTTTATAGCCGGGGAGTCGTGTACCGAATGTAAACGTAACCTCGTTTCTCTATAAGCCCACAACGACTCTCCATATATTGCGACACGCGCCAAGGGCGTAAAATTCTCATCTCATTAATATAGTACGGATAGGCCAGATAGGTAGACTCGTGTCTTTGAATACGCTCGCGAATATGTTTTGCGAGTATTTAGGGCACCGTTTCAGTAGATAGCCGCGCTATTATCTAAAGAAGGTGGTACAACTCTATGTGTTTCAAATTAGGAAGCATCAACGCCACTCTCGTTTCTCACTTTTTGTGTGTGTAAATCCTGCATTGGTTCCTCTTAGCCACGGAAGCAGCGGAAAGGATATTGCGGACTCCTACCGGCTAAAGCCACATGGTTTTATATACCTATAGCCAACCTTAGGTAGAAATCTGATCTTATCTGGGAGTTATTCGTGATGTCTACTTACGATCTACCTACATAATCCATAGGGCTATGTTGTTCACATGACTTCATATATGCGCTCTGGTATAACTGATTTACTCTGTATGCATTATAAATTGACAAGTATAATGTTGCTATTTTATGAAAACCTTTATTATGAGCTATTCTTCGATCAAATATGAGCTATTAATTAATTTCGTGACCAAAATTATATTCAGATTCAGTCTTCTACGGTCACACCACATGAGCTTAGGTAACTTAGATTTCCACAAAATATCTTCTTATATGTAACTAAGCTACAATACATTTCTAAAGGCAGAAACCTTATAGCCTTACTTTGAACGGCTTCACGAACAAAACGAAACAAAATTTAAAAGTCTCTTCGGGTCTAATCATCCGTGTTATTTCATTCCGGAGTTCCCGAAGATAATCCGAGGGAAAGAGGCTTGTTATTCACTCACTTAGCTCCTGTATGCGTGAGGTGACTTTTATGATGCGAGTATAGAATGGTATGGTAAGTACCTGATGGTAAGTCAACACTGCTGTAAATAGATCTGTTTTTGTTCCAGACAGGATTTAGGACTCCTCAGGTAGGCCTGAGGAAGGGTATAAATTATTTACTAAAGACAAACTTTTAGTACCTTTTTTCTTACAAAGGCCAGATTGTTGTAAGGGAAGAATAAAATACACTTGTTGAGATAGAAATTTGCTCAGTGTTCTCGTTATTGAAAGTAAAGTATGTAGAGTATCGGGTGTTTAAGCCGGCAGGAGTCTGGCATAAACTCCTGTTCCACCCTTAAGAGAGTACTTGACAGTTTTTCCCATATAGAAAAAGACACATATATAAATAGAGAAAGGCACATTTATTTCCTAAGGAAAGTGTGGTAAACAACACCCTTTTTTATCAAAACACCACCTTACTCCTGTTATTAAGCAGAAATAAGTATAGCAGTTTCAACAACTAAGTTGATTCACAAAGAGTTTTACCGTCTATAAAGTGCTAAAATGAAAAGATTAAGGTGGCCAATCCTTGTTTGAATTCCAAATTGGACTGATGTCACGTTCGTGAGGATTTAGGGTCTACAAATTATATTTCTGGACATTTTAGATCCCTTCTGCGTCAATGAATATTGGAGGGACAAATGGCTGTTTAGTTGTTTCAATTGTTTGACAGATTTGATTTCGATTGTATTATATTTGGTGATCGATTGCCCTTTATGTTGACGGTGGGATTGATATTGTAAAAAGGACAAGAAATTTAATCGAATAGTTGTATTTTAATTAGAAAACGTTAAATATAAATTGAGTTTAGATAAGAAAAAAAAATGTCTATGAATTTGACACCCTTCATTTCATTTTTAACTACTGAAGATCGAAATTGTCCAAGTGAAATTAAGACAATGTCGATTTTCCGAAAATAATACATTGATAAGATTGGTTATTAATAACTGGCGTGAGTAACACTGGAGAATAGCTTCCTGGCTTCATTGGATCAAGTTATTGCATAATAACGAAGTAGAGTAAGTATGTATTTATGTATTTAAATTACTACGGTTCACGAGATAGAGTTGTGTGACAAACGGACAACGGAGGTTTAGTAATAGAGTTCCCTGTTAACCCTTTGGATACGAAACCCTAAGAAGTTCTTAAACCAGTTTCCAGATGTCACTAAGACGTTAGTCGCATATGTCTTCGTAATAAAACTTGAAATGTTCGTAATATGTTTGCAGACTATTTGTCTTTCTCTCCACGCATCTATCACGAAGTTCGGTTTGAAGTTGTCAAATATTGGTCTTGAAATTGAATAGCGCCAAGTTTACGACTGTCGAAGTAAACTCATTGAATATATTGACATCATTGAAGTTTTTATTTGGTTAAGTTCGATTGCCGGCTTTTGAGAGATTCCTCTTGCGTATTAAGGAAGGGATGTGGTAACTTTGAAAAATGAATAAAGTGATAATAAACTCATATTGCAAATTTTAGTTCCAATACGGTCCACGGAGGCGCTACATATGCTAAAACGTAAACCTTGACCATTTTCGAGCAAACGTAAAAACTCATACTAAGGGTACTGTTCGGCTGGGAAGGTAGCTCAGGAGACTAACGAGAAGCAGTTTTTGCGTGTCCATAGAATGGTGGATGACTGCTGACTTGTATATATATGTGGCGACCATTCTATTCCTAAAGAGTTGTGTGTGTCTGTGATCGGCTTAAGGTTGAACCCCTGTTATATATGGAGTTGCATACGCATAGCATACGAATGCTCATTTATTACTTCTGTAATATAAAAAATATATGTCTCGCATATTGATAAAATCTAAATGTTCTGTATATAAGAGGTATCGAACGATCAAGCATTTAACAGTTCATTTCATAATTAGGTCACAGCTGCGAGCCGTCTATGGAGTAGTCACTTAAAATTCACTTTTTTCTATCAATGACATGCCATTATCATCTTACTAAGCTAACAAGATAGTGGATACCTTTGTAGTATCAAACACAAAATAATACTTAAACATTTATATGAAAGAGGAATTTGTAAAAAGTTTAAATAATATTTGGTTAGTATAAAAAATATTTGGTCAGCCATATTGTAGCGTCAACCATTTTGTACTAAAAAGCATGTATTGCCATCCAAACAAAATGTCGAACTAAACATCGGATCAATCGGTTAGAATTAACTATATATGTAGTTAAGATTCGAATTACATTGTAACGAACAGAGCAATTTAAATAAAAGGTTGGTCTTAATTAACGAATAAATGAATATTTGTAATATGAAGATACATATCATTTATTTTAGAGCCTCAGTAAGCTGGTATGCTGGTAAAATATTTATCAGGAACCATGCCTGCGCTCGACATCAATGGGCGCGGAAATAAATACAGAAAGGCACCCTTGAGGGTGCGTTAAACAATAGCTGCGTGTTTTTGAATTGTTCAGCTCGTTTTAAGGAGTTTTTGGGTTAAGAGTCTGATTTTAAAGGTGGTGTACTTCGTGGTTCAAGTGCTGCCAGCCCCGTTGATATGTTGTAGCAACAGTTTGTTGCTGTGTGTTGTTGAAACATTACTTACCATACATTCAATTCAATTGCCCATGGGCAATTTATACTTTTACGTAAAGCAACATAAGCTTTGAAGGTGGTAGAAGACTGTGTTTCGACTCCCGCGTTAGAATCGCCACACCTAGTTCTGCCTAAAACAACAGTGTTTAGCGCTCCTGTGGTTTGATAGGTGTGATAAGATAGACATTCTTATCCAAGGCCTTAAAACTTAATCCTCAGGTGTAGCGGCGCGTCTGTGACCGTCTTTAGTTAAGAATCTGATCTTACTTGGGATTGATTACACATGTATGGACATATGAGACTCATGGGAGTGGCAGTAGCCAACTACTATCAGGTGGACTGCATGCTCGTTGACGCCTCGTAGTCGCCTGTTACGACAGGCTGGGGAAACCATAGCCCTATTCTAGTTCGGGAACTACAGCGTAACACACTCATCAAACCAGTATTAAAAGATTGACACCACTGCGTCAGAAGTAAAAGTGAATAAGGCAACGGCAGCAGTAGATGAAGAGGAAATGTTCTACCTTCAATTTTCAACTCCTATTCAATTCTAAGAAGACATGTCCAATTTCTGAAACTACTTTCGTAATTTCAATAGACTCGTTGGGACAGTAATGGATCAACTGTGACATTAATACCACAAACAATAGGCTTAAGTATGCACTTAACTAGTATACACTGTCCTTCACAAACATGGCCTACCAACCCAAATTCCTTCATAACGGTACAATTACAAACACCCCAATTCCTACTTTATTAAGCACCTCAAGAATGAACACGAAAGCAAATTTCAATGCCTAATCTAAAGATTTTGAAACTTCATTCCCTTTTCAATATCTAGACATAATAGAAGGTGAAAAACTTGCTCAAAGTCCTCTTTGTCGCTATTTCAACGAAAGGTAAAGCCCTATTATACGCTGATACTGAATAAAGGGCTCTTATAAAGGGCTCAAACCTGCGGCATTAGATTTAATTCTAGTATACTCGGCTGGATTTCTTTGGCCTATGGAAGTTTTGGAAGGAATTATTAATGTCCGCGGTAGGCGTGACTAACAAAATATTAACGGGGACAAGTTTGAAGGTAGTTGAACTCTTCATGTATTGGACCCTCGATTTAAATACGTAGCAGTGTTCTGGTAGTCTGATTATGAAGTTTCAGTCTACAAGTAAAGACTAAACTATCTTTTTTGACGTAGATTAAAACCATACAGAGTCACGTTAAGCTGTTAAACCTTAACTAATATTATAACTGTAGATGTGAGTTCATTTGTGTGTAGCAAACAAATGAATTTCACGCCTCAAGTACATATAGCCGATTGTCATGAAATTTTGTTCACATGTCAGGGGGTCAGAAAAGAATATAGGTTATCATTTATCCCGATAAAAAGTATCGTTCCAGAGGGATACGTTAAAAATCTCTAAAAGCGAGCGAAGCCCAGGTGAAAGCTACTTATATGATTAATTCTTCGTCTGATCTTAAATCATCTGAAAATTTTCTGCTTCTTCTGAAGTGAAAACTTCAGCTAAAATTCTAGTATATGACGTACCTTTTTATCAAGTAAATCTAGTTTGAACGATGTGGTCGTTATCGCAGATCAAGAACATTTTTAATCAACTCGTAGAATTGCAGTTCTGCTTACGGTTGGCTACCATACCACTACTACAATTCTTCAGAAAGATGTGTGATCACAGCAATTCACGCTCTCTATCAGTGAAATCAAGTACTGCACATCTTTTTGCTCAGTTCGACATAAAAGTACTGTAATTCCAAAGCAAAGCTACAAAGCTTTAGCACACACAGCTTAAAAAGACAAGTAATCAGCAACAGAGTGATTGGGACGAGGCTTTCCAATTATGCACTTGAAAATGACTACGTCGGTGCGTTGTCCTCAGGTGAGATTGGATGCTGTGCGAGTATATTTCTTGCTAGTATATCAATATGCAGCACGCAATGATAGTTGAGTGGTTGGAACTCGGTCTCTCGATCGGGAGGCCCGAGGTTCCAGGCACGCACCTCTGATTTTTTCAGATAATACGTACGTATTACAATTTATTATCACTTGCCTTGATGGTGAAAAAAAAACATCGTGAGGAAAGGAGCATACCTGAGAGATCCTAAAAAAATATGTCAACGGTTTGTGAAGTCTACCAATACGCTCTTAGCCAGGGCTTTGGACTATGGCCTAATCTTAATTCATCATTTGTATGTAGTCTTGTCGGTGATTGAACAGATCCCATTTATAATGACCGCTACAGCGCGAGCGTTCTAGTCGCGCAACAAAATGCACGGTTGATCTGTTCTATCCTCAGAAATTGATCACCACATAAACGAAAGCGTAATTATAAGCTTGTGCGTGTATTAAATAGCGAACAACCATGCAGTCAACCTAAAGGTCTCATCCGCCTATGGATATAATATGTGACCACATCATTTGTAAATCAGCCGGCTCGCAAAACCTTGCAGGTGGAACCTCGCTAGTCGAACTTTACTTTGCGTACCTTTCAAACGTACGTAAACCCATACAATTATAGACAAAAAATCGTACATAATATAACTATACGTCACAACGTGAATAGCAAACACGTCGTCTTCTGAAGCTCCCTTTAGTATGTCTGAAGTGAGCTCTTTCAAACATTTTTCCTTAACCTCATCTAATTTAGTAAGAACGTAGCTGAAGTGCACTTCCCGCCTCAAGAGTATACTCCTATGCTTAGTTTACCTAATGCTCATTTGCGTAATAGTCTAAGCAGGTTATTTTCTTATTTAAAATTTGAAAGGAACCTACAAAAACCAAGTGCAACTGATCTTGAACATAATAACATTTTGTCTCGTATTCTCTCAATATAATCTTTATTCGAGGCTCCAGAAAAATGTAATGTATTCCTTTCCATTTTTAAGATTTGATTTATGTGTCTGTTGGTCTCAAAGAGTTGTTACTATAATTATCTATTGTTAATAACCCAAATAAGTTATATTTTCAAATAAACTTATGAACTCTCACCTTTAATGTCCAATGCTTAATATCATATTAGTGATATTTTCATTCCAGAAATAACCCAACGAAGGCTTACTTATTATGTTTTATATGAAGTCGTCGTAAGCTGTTGTATATCCAGTCATTCCTTACAATTTCCGCAGTTTCTCGTCTTATCTGTGGGTTTTGGTCCAAGTTACAAGATAAAGCGTAAAGTTATCTTCATTTCTTTTAATATTATACAGACTATACTGTATAAACTATCAATTTGTTCTTTACAACAAGACCTTTAATTGTGTGGTGCCCTCCAAAGATCCAATAATCTTTGGGGAATGAAAAAGAAAGAAACGTAAAGAAAGTGGAAATTAATTGTTTTGGTCTGCTTTAACATAGCAGAGTAACAACAACTTTATTTTATTTGTATGCTGTTATGAAAAAATGGAACTGAGAAAATGATCACTTTCCATTATTTAATTTTCCCTTTTTATTATTTTCACCAAATATTCACGAATCCTTTTCTGCTGCAAGACGGATAACTTTTATAACCCAGTTCTATATATAACAAAATGCTAATGTGAAATTCATTTAAATAGTAGAATTATAAGTACGAAACGTATCCCACAACCCGAAACTGCGAGTCAGTATGTTTCAGAGCGCTCTAATCCGACGGGACTTAACACGGCACTTGCCATTTATCACAACTGTCGACGGATTATAAGCACGGCCACGGACGATGTTGTGTCGTGTGAAACGCCAGGTGGACTTACGTTTTGCGGTAAAATAGCTCGCTGTGGCTATCTCTTGCTAAACTATATCATTAGTAGTGTAACGTTAAGTTTTTCCGTATAGTGACCAAATTTTAAGTGAGTCTATAATCCAAAAAATGTTAATATATTTTCTATGGTACGTATTTCCAAATGGATAATATTTTTAAACATCCAGTGTTAAAGAACTCACATGTAATCTAAATAGAAGGAATGAATTAAATGAAAATGTAATAAATATCAATTTCCTTTTTTGATAGCAAAAATAGACCGATGTATAGACATCGGTGTGTAATTTTCCCAAATAAACAAATCAATAATTTTTAAGTTTTAAAAATACATTCGGACAACTTGTCCCACGACCCAAACTATGAGTCAGTATATTTCAGAGTGCGCTAATCCAACGGGACTTAACACGGCAGTTGCCATTTATCACAACTGTCGACGGATTATAAGCACGGCCACGGACGATGTTGTGTCGTGTGAAACGTCAGGTGGACCAACGTTTTGCGGTGAATTAGGTCGTCGCGGTTACTTCTTGATACACTTTATCAATTATATTTCGCAATATTAAGTATTAACCCGCATTGTTACAATTTGAAACCATTGAGCAAATCAAGATGTTACATTACAATTACAGATTTGTAGAGTTTTTATAGATTTGCGACGATAAAAGTATTGTAAAACAAAATTAAAACGACACTGCTTAGGTAATTTAAAAAATAATATTGTCAAAAGCCAGTATATTCTCAATGAAACTTAGTAACTCAATAGAAACAGTTATAATAATAAGTCGGTAATTAAATTAATATTTACGTGGTCGTCGATACGTAGGAACATGACTTGCAAGCGTATTTCTTCCCGTGATTCGATGAATGCTTTTGCAAAGAACGTTTACTTTTGAACCGGAACTTGCATATAGGACACTCCATCTCGCCCGCTTTCTGAAACAAATGTGTCAATAAATATTTTGTTCTTTAATTACAATGCCACATGGCAAGTAGAAAAGATTCCCGGATTGCGATACTTCGCTATACTGTGCTTGGGATTCTGATAACATCAAACTGACACTTTTTTATTTTTGATTAGTGACCTATTACCTAAGACCAGATGGCTTCTTTGACTGTTTGGCAGATATTTATTATTAATGAAGAAAGCCGCAAACTGTCTTGTAGTACTGTATCGTACCATAGTTCAAATGAAACTTCAGTATACTAACCTAACACAGCTATAAAGTAGCGCTAGAGATC